>LPNX010131159.1:0-11525 GCA_001517045.1 Pseudotsuga menziesii
GGGAATGCAAGACTGTTCCTGGCACTCGTGGCTTTCATTCGGTTTGAAGTTCTGATAACCCAGTATTTGAAATTTGGACCAGAAAACTCACTTGTTTTTGCCCGCCTTCCTGTGATGGTGACTGGGATGTGTGTGAATCATTGGATTGGGTTGATGGATGGGATCGCATATCACTTCCACTTGATCATCATGCAATTGTTGAGTTAACTCCATTGGAAGAAGACCAATCGTCTATTTCTATAGATTTTGATCATGTATCAGACCTTGTACAACCTGGTATGATGCATTTCCTTTAAAACATTTTTTTGTTAAATTTACGTAGTCTTGAAACTCACATTAATGGCCTTGTATCATAGAAAAATATTTGATCATATACCTACAATCATACTATGCAGGACACATATACGCAGTGGTTACCTCAAAAGATAGTGAATGGGGTGGTGATTACTGGTTGGCACGCTATATAGAGGGAAAGCAAACCCTCATTATGTCGATGAGTGATGATGAAAACAACCACTTCCCCACTGGTTCTATGGTTGTTAAAGGTGAATACTTTACACATGACAACAATGCAAGAAAGAAGAGTGGATATGTTTACAGGGATTACAAACCAGGTGCAAGTGTGTATCACTTTACCAACTTAATCATTGGTACAAACCTCCAGGTACGAACAATGCCTAGCCGAAATTCATCGAAGGTACGCTACTTCTTACCGGTTACAGAGCACGAGAGACTAATGGAGACCATTTTTATAAGAGATGATCCGGAGGGCTTGGTTGTATGATAATAGGTGGGATCTAGCATGATGAGGTATGCATCATAATTTAAATTTCCCCATGTATGTTTCTTATGAATATGTCAATTTTGTGTTCTTGATATGCAAAATTTTATTCAATTTTCTACATTTCATCTTCTTTCAACATATTCAAATTTATTGTGTAAATACCTTGAATTGTCCCTCCAAGACAATAGATTGTTGGTTTTCCATGTTTGTATTTCCACTGACATGTCCTGAGAGACCATCATTAACTTTCATTCACCCAAACCCTTCAACTAGGTGTTATGGTCAAAATGGAGGCCTATCACATCCTAGAGAGTAACAAAAGATGAAGAGACCCAAAGAACAACTAGAGATCATGTTTGAGTATCAAATACCTATTGGAATTGTCAATCTATGAATGGTAATTTCATGTGTTTGTGTACCAAAAATCTATTTTGATTGACTATAGATATGAGAGTGCAAAAATGTGACTGAACAATAAACTAAAGCAATCAAATATAGCCCTTAGCATGCATACTAAGTAACAAATAATGGAAACACCGTCATCACCTTCATCATCATATTCATCATCATCATCATCCTCACCTTCATCATCATCATCACCATCAACATCATCAACATCATCCTCATCATCCTCATCATCATCCTCACCATCATGAACATCATCATCATCATCATCGACATCCTCATCATCATCGACATCCCCATCATCATCACCCTCAACATCATTAACATCATCCTCATCATCCTGGTCATCATCCTCACCTTCATCATCATCATCACCATCAACATCATCAACATCATCCTCATCATCATCCTCAACATCAACATCATCAACATCATCATCATCACCATCAACATCATGGACATCATCATCATCATCCTCACCATCACCATCAACATCCTCATCATCATCTTCATCATTGACATCCTCATCATCATCATCGACATCCTCCTCATCATCACCCTCAACATCATCAACATCATCCTCATCATCCTAGTCATCATCCTCACCTTCATCATCATCATCACCATCAACATCATCAACATCATCCTCATCATCATCATCACCATCACCATCATCATCTTCATCACCTTCATCATCATCATCATCATCATGCTCATCATCATCACCATCGACATCATCACCATCACCATCAACATCATCTTCATCACCTTCATCATCATCATCAACATCATCCTCATCGTCATCCTCATCCTCATCCTCATCATCCTCATCCTCATCATCACCTTCATCATCATCATCCTCATCATCATCCTTCATCATCATCATCATCCTGGTCATCATCCTCACCTTCATCATCACCATCACCATCAACATCATCAACATCATCCTCATCATCATCCTCGCCATCAACATCATCAACATCATCATCATCACCATCAACATCATGGACATCATCATCATCATCCTCACCATCACCATCAACGTCATCTTCACCACCTTCATCATCATCATCATCATGCTCATCATCATCCTCATCATCATCATCATCATCACCTTCATCATCATCATCATCATCATCCTCACCTTCATCATCATCGTCACCATCACCATCAACATCATCTTCATCACTTCCATCATCATCATCATCATTCATCATTATGAGTAATAGGGTTCTTTCATTCCTTCAACAATATAATATCTATTATGTGATAATTCCCTTTAGACAATGGAATTTTGTAGGGAAAAGCATGCAACATGTGTAAGTAAACACAAAGTATATGTGGGTGGAAGTATTATTTTTCCTTTTCCCAGTACCCTAAAGAAAAATCTCGAGAGTGTAACCCTTAACCTAATAAGTTCTATAATATGCATGGTGTAGGTTTATATCTATAAACAAAAGATATATTAAAGCAAAACCAATGTTTTTAACTCAAAAATTAAATTATATTGTTGATGCAACATGTTAACACTAGTACATGTGTATATTTTTTTCGAGATGCCACTTGGCATGCATGGACTGTAACGCACCATATTTTTACTTAGGAATGTTTATCAGCCAGACTTGCTAGGGTTTCGCTCAGATCGATGCTCAGGCCTCCGATCTACGAACCGTTGATTCCGTTGGATTCGTGACGTGGAATTTTAGCTAGGGGGGGGCCTCTCCCTCCTGTCCATTTCCCGATGCCCTCCGTCTATGGTGGTTTCTAAAGCTAGGGTTTTGCTCAGTAGGGGACAATGCAATCACGCCAACGAGGGCCAAAGCTGGAAAGCCACGGATGGTGGGTGTGCGGTTGGCATTGCCATATTTCCCATGCCCAAACACACTAGCATGAGTTGACAGAATTCAAAATTTCCGCTCCGAGAGGTTTTTTGCGCACCAGGCCCAAGTCCACCAGGTGTCCCTGAACGGTATCTGGAGGTGACCTGCAACTCACCATAGATCGATGCTCGGGCCTCCGATTGATGAACCGTCGATTCTGTTGGATTCGTGACGTGGGATTTTATCTAGGGTGGGGCCTCTCCCTCCTGTCCATTTCCCGGTGACCTCCATCTACGGTCGTTTCTGGAGCCAGGGTTTCGTTCAGTAGGGGACAATGCAGTCACGCCAACGAGGGCCAAAGCTGGAAAGCCACAGATGGTGGGGGTGCGGTTGGCATTGTCATATTTCCCATGCCTAAACACACTAGCAGGAGTTGACAGAATTCAAAATTGCCGCTCTGTGAGGTTTTTTGCGCACCGGGCCCAAGTCCACCAGGTGTCCCTAAACGGTATCTGGAGGTGACCTGCAACTCTCCAAAGATCGATGCTCAGGCCTCCGATTGATGAACCGTCGATTCCGTTGGATTTGTGACATGGGATTTTAGCTAGGGGGGGCCTTTCCCTCCTATCCATTGCTCGGTGACCTCCGTATACGGTGGTTTCTGGAGCTAGGGTTTCGCTCAATAGGGGACAATGCAGTCACGCCAACGAGGGCCAAAGCTAGAAATCCATGGATGGTGGGGGTTTGGTTGGCATTGCCATATTTCCCATGCCCAAACACACTAGCAGGAGTTGACAGAATTCAAAATTTCTGCTCTGTGAAGTTTTTTGCGCACCGGGACCAAGTCCACTAGGTGTCCCTGAACGGTATCTGGAGGTGACCTGCAACTCACCATAGATCGATGCTCGAGCCTCTGATCGACGAATCGTCAATTCCATTGGATTCATGACGTGGGATTTTAGCTAGGGGGGGGGCTCTCCCTCCTATCCATTGCCCGGTGACCTCCGTCTATGGTTGTTTCTGGAGCTATGGTTTCTCATAACTAAAGGCATAATTCAACTTTTAGATCCCTCGGGGTTGAGGACAAATTACTTGATGTACCATTAGCCTATGATTGAGGATGTCAGTTCCATTAGGTAGTTTTAAGCATTATGTATAGGTTTCCTAAGGCCTTAGTAATGGAATTCCAAGGAAGAATATATCATTCATTTTTCCCTAAATAAACCATTAAAGCACCTAGAGCCATGAACAATGCCTCAAAGCAAAACTCATAATGTTGCATGGGTATCCATTATTCTATGTATCCCACTATTATGGTCTTATGGACTTGGAAACGGTCAATGGAGGAGACCTAAACCTCGATCCCTAAAGGAATATTTTACCCATGTAGGGACAAGAAGGTATCCTCCACCAACAACATGTGGCCTCCTTAGATTATCATTGGACCATGAATGATAATGTTTGTACCATTAGGTGGATTTTCGAAATGGATTTTTGAAATATGTACATGTCTTAGGGCCCTGGGAATGTATTTCAAAGGAAGAACAACATGCCTTTATCCCTAAAGAAACTATTGAGCCATCGAGAGCCATGAATAATGCCTTGAAGTAACAAGCATGATAGTGTGATGGTATCCATGGAACTATGTATCCATGTCTTGTATATTGGGGCCTTGGATTATTTTTAACAATAATATTGACTATAATATTGAGTATCCTTGATATTTGACTATAATATTGATGCCATTAGAATGTTGTCAACACTAGGCATGATTGTTGCATCTTTGCACATGGGTTAAGCAAGAATCCAACACTAGCTAATCTTTGCAGTAAAGTTGCTTATGGAAAATCGTACCAGCAATAAATGAATGCTCATAAATGATCCAATTCAGGCTTGATTGAGGCCACAATCAACCGCATAATATTGACCTAGGATATGTTAATTCTTCCAATGGAAATTTGGACACCATTAGTAGGTTTTGACCATTTTTAAGGTCCAATACCACCATATAATTTTTTTAAAGTGATCCTTTGGCATGCATCTATCATAAAGGGGGAAACACAATATTTTGTCCAATGTGGATCCTTCTCAAGTTTTTTCTCATGTTTTAGGAAAAATATAAAATGAGATTGTAATCCCTAAAATATGCTTATCATTGTCTAATGGACGTTATAGATGCCCTATATTACCTCATATGTATTCTATTCAAAATTATTGAAATAGGTGGGCATGCAAACTGCCATGCAAAATTACCCTATATTATAGTTGAATTTAGGGTTAGGGTTTGTAGGATAGAATGATCACTTACCACTGATAAGCCAGCTGAAATTTCTCCAGAGAGAATACGCATGCAAGATAAAATGAACTAATGAACGGTATCTATAGGTGACCTGCAGCTCGCCATACATCGATGCTTGGGCCTTCGATCAACGAACCGTCGATTCCGTTGGATTCGTGACGTGGGATTTTAGCTAGGGGGGGGGCTCTCCCTCCTTTCCATTTCCCGGTGACCTCCGTCTACGGTGGTTTCTGGATCTAGGGTTTCACTCAGTAGGGGACAATGCAGTCACGCCAATGAGGGCCAAAGCTGGAAATCCATGGATGGTGGGGGTGCGGTTGGCATTACCATATTTCCCATGCCCAAACACACTAGCAGGAGTTGACAGAATTCAAAATTTCCGCTCCGTAAGGTTTTTTGCGCACCGGGCCCAAGTCCACCAGGTGTCCCTGAATGGTATCTGGAGGTGACCTGCAACTCACCATAGATCGATGCTCAGGCCTCCGATCGACGAACCATTGATTCTGTTGGATTCGTGACATGGGATTTTAGCTGGGGGGGGGGGGGGGGGGGGCTCTCCCTCCTGTCCATTGCCCAGTGACCTCCGTCTACGGTGGTTTCTGGAGCTAGGGTTCTGCTCAGTAGGGGACAATGCAGTCACGCCAATGAGGGCCAAAGCTGGAAAGCCATGGATGGTGGGGGTACAGTTGGAATTGCCATATTTCCCATGCCCAAACACACTAGTAGGAGTTGACAGAATTCAAAATTGCCACTCCGTGAGGTTTTTTGTGCACTGGGCCCAAGTCCACCAGGTGTCCCTGAACGGTATCTGGAGGTGACCTACAACTTGCCAAAGATCTATGCTCGGGCCTCCGATCGACAAACTGTCGATTCCGTTGGATTCGTGACGTGGGATTTTATCTAGGGGGGGGGACCTCTCCCTCCTGTACATTCCCCGGTGACCTCCGTCTACGGTGGTTTCTGGAGCTAGGGTTTCGCTCAATAGGGGACAATGTAGTCATGCCAACGAGGTCCAAAGATGGAAAGCCACAGATGGTGGGGGTGCAGTTGGCATTGCCATATTTCCCATGCCCAAACACATTAGCAGGAGGTGACAAAATTCAAAATTGCCTCTCCGTGAGGTTCCTTGCGCACCGGGCCCAAGTCCACCAGGTGTCCCTGAACGGTATCTGGAGGTGACCTGCAACTTTCCATAGATCGATGCTCGGTCCTCCGATCGACGAACCGTTGATTCCGTTGGATTCATGACATGGAATTTTAGCTTGGAAGGGCCTCTCCCTCCTGTCCATTTCCCAGTGACCTCCGTCTACGGTGGTTTCTGGAGCTAGGGTTTCGCTCAGTAGGGGACAATGCAGTCATGTCAACGAGGGCCAAAGCTGGAAAGCCATGGATGGTGAGGGTGCAGTTGGCATTGCCATATTTCCCATGCCCAAACACACTAGCAGGAGTTGACAGAATTCAAAATTTTCGCTTCGTGAGGGTTTGACAGAATTCAAAATTGCCGCTCCATGAGGTTTTTTACGCACCGGGCCCAAGTCCACCAGGTGTCCTTGAACGGTATCTGGAGGTGACCTGCAACTCGCCATAGATCGATACTCAAGCCTCCAATCGACGAACCGTCAATTCCGTTGGATTCATGACGTGGGATTTTAGCTAGGGGGGGGCCTCTCCCTCCTGTCCATTTCCCAATGACCTCCGTTTACGGTGGTTTCTGAACCTAGGGTTTCTCATAACTAGAGGCATAATTCAACTTTTAGATCCCTTGGGGTTGAGGACAAATTACTTGATGTATTTCTACATATTAGATGGTGTATTTCACCTTTGAGGAGGGATTTGGAGTAAAAATATTTTGTTCAAGGAATTTTCTACATTTTAATAAGAAAGATCTTTGCTTGAGGAGACACCATGTGGAACTTTTGACATGGTCAAACTCTCAAATGAAGAATAAATGTGTGCTTTAATAGGATCTCACGAGTTAGACATATGAGAATTAGCAATGTGGACCTATTCAAGGAATTTTATCCAATCATAAGGGAAATAATAAGGGAGTGCTCCTCCTTAGGAGGAATCTAGGGATTTGTAAAGAAATAGTATTCTATGGGAGAGTTGTTCGAGGTGAACGCTATAAAAGGAGATCGTTCTTATTTGTTCAAGTCATGTTTGGAAGAGGAAATCATCTCATTCATACAACAGCTCAGACTTGGTCAACAAGAGTTTGGATCAGTTTGGTTCAGTTTGGATTAGTGGCAACAGTCTTATACAACCATTATCCTACAAGATCTTTCTTGGAATATGTGCCCTAGAGGCATGTTTAAACTGATGTAAAGTCTACTTATTATCTGCTCATGTACAAACACAATCATCTCATTTAGATGATGGATTATTAATTTTTTGGGGTTTTATTCCTTGAAAGGTTTCCCTGTAAAATTCTTGTGTTCTTGTGCATAATTTGTGGATGATTGTTTATTTTTTGTTGTTGCTACATAACTCAGAATTCTAACTACTAGCGACATACTATACAAGTCTGATAGAAGTTAAAAAAAGAAGACTGTTACTGTTATTAAATTAAAATCCATATTAAAATTTAACAAAACATATCTTGTCAAGTGCCTGTTTGAACTATGATGTTGGAAGGATCTCATCTCTAAGCTTAATCTCATCATTTTAACCAAACTTTTGCAAAATTGTTAAGGTGGTTTCAAGTCATCCTTTTTCAATAAAAAGTGCATGGAGAAAAAGAAATCCTGTCAATGTGAGGCTGTGTTCATTGACACATTCTGGAAGTTTTTAATGTGAGGCTGTGTTCATTGAGAAAAAGAAATCCTATCAATGTGAAGCTGTGTTCCTTTAATGCTGAGTGATTAGTCACTGGGTGCACGAGGTTTGTTGAATAGTGTTGTTGGTTGTTGATGAAATGTAAAGCATGTATTGCACTTAGTTTTATTAAATTACACTTGAGCATTGACTTAACTTGTAATTTAATGAATCCAAACTCACAATTTTTAATTAGATATATCCAATTGGTGTGCAAGTAGTGAGTTCATTGAAACCTTGAAATACATTGTATTGCACTTATATTTATTAAATTACACGAGCAAGACCTTTGACTTTAGTGTGCATGTATTGAGATCATTGAAACCTTTAAATATAGTAGTTTTTTATTTTGACATAGTGCATTCATAAGTAATAGATAATCCTCACAAATCAATACAGTAGATTGACACAAGAACATGTGGAAACCAAAGAGCAAATTCAAAGTGAAATGTATCATTCATTTATAACTGAAATGTCAATTGTGTACATGTCTCCAAAAGTACATATATATCCAAAAGTATCGAAATGTACATATATATCCAAAAGTAACCAGAAGTACATGTCTCTCCACAACTATCCAATACTATCCAAGCCACATGTACATGTAAGTGAAATGTCAATGTACATGTCTCCAAAAGTACATGTATCCAAAACTATCCAAGCCACATGTACACATGTATCGATATGTACATATCCCATAAGACACATCAAAACTCAAGCTTCCTCTTGTTCTTTCTTGAGGGTGATCCTGTAGGCACAACTATAGGACGAGTGTGCGTCTCTGGATCCTGCAAATTAAATATCAATTGTTAAATTCAATTAACTATGTACTAATACATTAGCTCAATAAAATACCATATCTAAATTAACTCAAAAATTATGAAAATGTTAATGGACATTGCATGAAACAATTGTTCATTAATGGACATCTCACCTCAGTGACAGGCTGCGACAAAGGGGATTGGGTTTATTGTGTAGCAGATGGAGCTGTTGGTTGAACATGAATGATAGTCGCATCCATGGTCGATACAGAGGGGGGGGGACTTGGTGGTGGTGGTGGCTACAATCACCAAATATTGAAATAGTTAGAAATGTGCATGAATAAAAAATAGACAACAATAACACACTATGTCTATATCATGTTCAAATACTTATACCTCTGTGTGACTTGTTGCCATTGTAGATGCAGCACTAACTGCTGAATCAACCATCCCTGCAAGGTTTTCAACAGTGAACTCTAGCTCCCGATGCAGTAAACATGAAAATCAAACATTAACAAAATATTTTATGCACTGGATTTCAAGTTAACCAAGAAATATCATCGAAGGATATACAAATTACCATGGTATCAGTATCTCCATGGTCGCGGACAACCTTACTCTTTCTAGGAGTAGGCCGTCTCACATAGACTTGGCCCTCATTCACATATGGCCTATAAGGAGATACAACTCCAGGAAGTGGTTCAGGTGTTTCGGTACCAGCCTATAGTCAACAAGAGTTCATGTAGCTAGACATCGATGATTCAACGGACATACACGTATTTAAAAAATGACATTTTTTAAATGTTTAAAAGGTTTACCTCCATCATTGCTTCCCCTCGTGTAGGATCCGGCATCTGCCCAGATATGGATCCTACCTCCATAACTGCTTTCCCCCGTGAAGTATCCGGCATCTGCAAGTTTAATAATTGTAAATATTAGACCGTAGATAACATTAGTGAACTAACATGTACAGTATGTGGAAATTAACAATTTAACAAGTATTAAAAAACTGAAATTTTAAAATGTTTAGCTCGGTGTGAGATACGGGATCAGTGGATGGAATGTCCTGCCCCTGTGTAGAGTGTGGGACATGATACTCTGGGTGGTCGCTTTCGCCATAAAGCATCAGCTGCAAGTTCACAAAATTAATATATTAGCTCAAACTATACATATGTGTACAAAGAGGAAAATAAATGAAGAATTTATTACAATTAACCATATACATACATCACTCAAAAACCCACTGAAGACAACATCTGACGAAAGACCATAGCATGGACGACCACACGATGTGCACTCATGAGGCTCAAAAGTAGGATGGGAATGTGCTGATGGTGCTGCACTAGTAGATGGTGCTGTAGTAGATGGTCCTGCACCAGTGGGTGGTACTGCACCAGAATATGGTCCTACACCATGAGGACCTAGTGTATGTACCACACCAGTGACAGATGTCCCATCCTCACCCATATGCTGAACCATAGTGCTGTGGCAAACAACGGCCCATGTGAAACTCAAAAATGCCTCACGTGTCTGTGGAATCGCATGATGTATAGGTGGGACATCTGGCCCAGGAAACTGCTTGCGAGGTGTAGGGATAGGGCGATTAGCATCTCAAAGCCTAGCATTGGGTCGGTTTTGGGGCATCCCCCCACCGATCCCCTGAAACTGCAAATAATCAAAATAGTTTACGTGTTTTCCCAACACGAACTCTGCATACATCTTCCGAAGGAAGTACAATGGGATTTCCTTGTTGTTATGTGGTGGCATATCAAAAACCATATACCATCTGTCCATCCAGTTATCAACAAATGGTTGATATGTGTACCACTCGATAGAGATATGTGGCCTGTTTTCATTTGGGATTTCCCCCGTACGAGGGTCCCTAAACAATGAAAATATATGCTCCTTGGTGATTTTCAACTTTTTTACTACATTGTAGCTAATCCCATCAGTGTAATCACGTCCTTTTCTTTCTCTATATGAAGTAAGATCATATAGTACGTTGTTTGACAACGTGATGGTCTCAACAATTGCATCCAAAGTGGATGCAAGTGAACGTCGAATTTTGTCACCACCACTAAAAGTAGAACTCAAACCTCTCAAGTGGGCAAACTCAATCAATATTTCCGCATTCGGGTCCATAGCCGCAACTGCAATAAAAAAATCAATAAGAAAATAATTAGAAACGTATACATGGTATATAATGACATCTCTTCAAAATTGAAAATGTAAATGCATCTAAATCCAATTATCTTCAGAACATCCAACCGTCACATAGACCTATATAATAGTAAATAAAATGTCACCACATAACTAATTCAAAAGCATAAGCTAGATAACAAAAATTTGCGAAACCCCATCAAAATAAACTATGTTTAACATGCCTTTGCAATAAGTGGGTTGCTACCAACAAGTATATATTATCATTTAAAATAATATGCATAACAAAATATGAAGAACAAACTTAAGCACAAGTCCAATTTTGTCTACAACAAACCAATCACATACATACATAGTGTTTACCTAATAAAATATCATGGGATTTACTCAAAACATCATGACATTATAAATGTAAAACATATCAAAATAAACTTGAACAACATGATGTGCAATAAATCTAAATAAATTTTGCTAGCTACTCA
>LPNX010131159.1:18837-58961 GCA_001517045.1 Pseudotsuga menziesii
CATGACTGATTATAGTCTACAGATGTTTATTTCCCTTGACATATTTCTATTTGCAGACTGTTCAATATCCTGTGGAACATCCGGAGAAATTCGAGAAGTTTGGCATGGCTCCCTCAAAAGGTGTACTCTTCTATGGACCTCCTGGTTGTGGTAAGACGCTACTTGCTAAGGCCATTGCCAATGAGTGCCAGGCCAACTTTATCAGTGTGAAAGGGCCAGAGCTCCTCACAATGTGGTTCGGAGAAAGTGAAGCCAATGTCCGTGATATTTTTGATAAGGCTCGACAAGCAGCACCCTGTGTCCTTTTCTTTGATGAGCTCGACTCGATTGCTACTCAGGCAAGTAAAAGTAATATTGTTATTATTTCTTTGTTTATACAAGTTTGCATAGTACTCAGGCCAGTGACATTGTTATTATTTATACAAGTTTGCATAGCCAGAGTGTTGTAGGCAGGGTTGAGTGACTTTTAGGGTTGGGTGTCCATGTCCATGTCCATGCAGCGTGGTAGCAGTGTGGGCGATGCTGGGGGCGCAGCAGACAGAGTTTTGAATCAATTACTGACTGAGATGGATGGCATGAATGCAAAGAAAACCGTCTTCATTATCGGGGCTACAAATCGACCTGATATTATCGATCCTGCTTTGTTACGACCTGGTCGCCTTGATCAGCTAATATATATTCCATTACCTGATGAAGCTTCCAGACTTCAGATTTTTAAGGCATGTCTGAGGAAGTCACCTGTTGCTAGGGATGTTGATATTGCAACTCTTGCTCGTTACACACAAGGATTCAGTGGAGCTGATGTTAATGAAATATGTCAGCGTGCTTGCAAGTATGCCATTAGAGAGCACATTGAAAAGGAGATTGAAGTAGAAAAGAAAAGAAAGGAACACCCTGAAGCTATGGATATTGAAGATGAAGATGATACCCTAGTTGCAGAAATAAAGGCAGCTCATTTCGAGGAATCAATGAAATTTTCCAGAAGGAGTGTTAGCGATGCCGACATACGTAAGTATCAAGCATTTGCTCAAACATTACAGCAGTCTCGAGGTTTTGGGTCCGAGTTCTGCTTTCCAGATAAACCAGCCACACCTAACGCTCCACAAACTACCGCAGAGGAGGACGATGACCTCTACTCTTGAGAGACTGGACTGATGTTTAGTATTTACTAGCTTTCAATTTCACCGCTTCTTTCTTTGAATTTTAATCAATCAGTAGTCACCAGAAACGAAATACTTACACTAGGATTCAAGATTCAGTATATAGTTCAGAGACTGAGTAACCTTATGTATTTGGGTAAGCTCACAAATTTTATTCTCTTTTCCTCCGTGTTCAAAATTTTGGAAAGGAGTCTTCATTTTACCAATTTTGGAAAGGAGTGTTCATTTTAGCTCAATAAACTCTTCAGATAGATAAATATAGTAACGCATTCTTAAAAGCTGACAAAATATGTAGAATACTAAATTTCTTTTGTAAAAT
Organism: Pseudotsuga menziesii; assembly: GCA_001517045.1. NCBI lineage: Eukaryota > Viridiplantae > Streptophyta > Pinopsida > Pinales > Pinaceae > Pseudotsuga > Pseudotsuga menziesii. The sequence continues at coordinate 20,317 of LPNX010131159.1, forward strand.
ATGTAGAAACTAGAGATATGTGAATTCTACTTATGGAATAATATATTGGATGGAAATCTGTGTTATTGTATATGTAAATGGAATATCATGGAGTATTATTATATGTTGTGTGTCCTTAATTCTATTTCATACATTTATTCTTTAATTCAATAATTTAGTTATGATTTTTTGTGTGCATAACCATGTTTATGGATTTAAATGGGTTTTTTCTTATTATTGTTTTGTACTTTTCTAACAAGCCATTAGAGCACACAACTTACTAAACCTATTGACTACCACATACAAGTAGTCATGCTCTCCTCTTGTCCTAAACAAAGTGCCCCACAAAGTTTGTAAATATGCTTCCCCATGGCCTTATACAGAAATCTATCTTGGAGATGGTAATAAGGTAGAATGTTGGCAATCTCATCCATTTAAAATGCCTTTCTTATTGGAGCTTAATTTGAGTACGTAAATATTGCACATGATTGTGATTAGTATGTTTAATGGTCTCTTAACCAAATAATTAGTAGTGCTTCCGCTTCTTCTTTGGAGATGGTAATAAGGTAGCATGTGGGAAGTCTCATCTATTTAAAATGTCTATGTTGTTGGAGCTTAATTTGAATATGGAAATATTGCATGAGGATTGTGATTAGTAAGTGCTTCCACGTTGTCGTTGGAGATGGTAATAAGCTAGTATTTTTGCAATCTCATCCATTTAAAATGCCTTTCTTATTGGAGCTTAATTTGATTATGCAAATATTGCAAAGGATTGTGCTTAGTATGTTTAATGGAATCTTAACCTAATAAATAGTGCTTCCACTTCTTCATTGTTGTAGCGGTTCTACTTTTTTACCCCTAGGTTGTATTGTATTAACTAATGATGTGTTTTTTTGGATGGGTATCAAACCAAGTGGGTAGCTTATAGTGACCTCATGATGTAAATATGCAAAATCCCTCGCAAATACTTTTAGTATGGAGCCAAGGAAAATCCCTAGATTGAGGTGCTTGTGTTGTGTCCCTAATGTGCCACCATGTAATTATGTTACCATGTGTATATGGATTTGAATATGATGTTTTTTTGTATAAGAATTTGAATATGATTTTTTTTTGTGCATACACATGCTTGTGGCTTTAAATGGATTTCTCTTTAATGTTTTCCATGCAATGCCAATCCCCTTTTTTTGTTTTGTATGAAATCTAAGTGTTGTTGTTATAGACCAACTTATGGTTCAAACTAGGTGATCCAATTGGAAAATGAAGAAGAAATTCTAAATTAATGGAGTGCCTTATTGGCCAAGGGTGGTGTTTAACATGTTGCAACTACTTCTACCAAGGGTTACAGCTTCTTGTCATAGGTAGCATTATTTGTCATTTCCAAAAAATGGTCAACCACTAGCCAAGATACAACAATTTGAAGGTCATGCTACAACTACATCCATATCATGTCTCAATTGCAAGATCCACCCAATGTTTTAACTACATTTATTGTGTGATTCCAAATTTGGGTGTTTACATGGAATAATCCCTTTACTTTGTAGTCGAGTAATAATCCCATACAACGTCCCTTTGTGTCTTCATGTGTGCATGCACTAACTAGCTATTGGCTCCCCTTTATTGTATTTGAGCCTCGTCATGTCTCTAACTCTAGGTCACCTATTAGCAACGAGAGTAATCCTTATCACTACATGGAATTTAGCCATTGATGCACCATTTTCCTTGGTCATCTCTGCCTACCACATATCAGTTGACATATGAGCCTTCATGTAGAGTAGTCCTAGGTTGAAGATGGTTGTGAGCCCTGTTATACTTATAATTGGTCACCTTTGATCCTAGAGTTGATCTAGATCACTTCCTTGTTGCCGTGTAGGCACTAGAAGTGGCTTCTTTCATGTTGGAGGTATGAGCCTCCCTTACCAATTGTACTCTTCCTTCTTTAATGGGCATTCCATTCCTTATTTTGGTTAAATTTGTTTAGGTTTTTCAATTTTATTTTCATTATGCTTTATCATGTAATTCTCTTGAGACTTTTGAAGTTTCTCTTGCTGGAATTTATTGTATTACTTAGGTTCTTTCACATTTTCCTTCAGCTTATATTACATACATAATTTCTAAAGGTGGTGATAGTAAATACCCTAAACAAAATTTTAAGGGGGCTTATCACTGTTAGAAGTATGTGCAACTCCATTTTTAAAGGGGCTTTACAAGTGGAAGTATGTGCAACTCTTATAAACCACTTATACTATGAAACGAGAACTTTATACTAAGAAAGAGAACTCTAGCCATAAAAGCAATAATTTTTGCATAAAAAACACTTAAAACACCCCCCAAATAGAAAAGTGTTGATACTAGTATACATGTTTTTTTTTAGGGTTAAAAATAGATCCATGCCCTAAACATCCCATATTGTTGCTTCTCCCTCTCAATATATGAATGGGGTATAATCGTAATCTATATCCTCCATGAATGACAACCGAAAATCCTCATATGTTCTTCACCAGTGAAAATTGTTTTCTAGAGTCTTCTAAAATACCAATATCTACACTTTAATGTTTTACACCACATTGATTGTGTGATTCCAATTTTGTGTGTTTATATTGAATAATCCCTTCACTTTGTAGTCGAATAATAGTCAGGAAAATGAAGAAGAAATTCTAAATTAATGGAGCGCCTTATTGGCCAAGGGTGGTGTTTAACATGTTGCAACTACTTGCGCCAAGGGTTACAACTTCTTGTCAATGTAGGATTATTTGTCATTTTCCAAAATGGTCAACCACTAGCCAAGATACAACAATTTGAAGGTCATGCTACAACTACATCCATATCATGTCTCAATTGCAAGATCCAACCAATGTTTTAACCACATTTATTATGTGATTCCAAATTTGGGTGTTTATATGGAATAATCCCTTTAATTTGTATTCGAGTAATAATCCCATACAATGTCCCTAAATGACAACCATCATTATCCTCTTTTCTTTCGGTGCATGAATGACAACCGAAAATCCTCATATGTTCTTTACTAGTTAAAATTGTTTTCTAGAGTCTTCTAAAATAGCAGGAGGGCTTCCGTTTTGATCTTATCCTAGAAGCTTTCGGATTCTCCTTTTGTTCGAATACTAGATTTGTAACCAGTCTGACTTCTATTTGTCATTTAGGCTTTGTTGGTCATAGCATTTTCCTACAAACCAAATTCGACCAAATGGTTAGAAACATTGCATGATCATGAAATTCAACAATATGAATATTTCAATGCAATGGAAATAGTTCACATAGTCATGCAAAGATTTTAAGCAATGTTTCAACACAACCTCCATCCATATCTCATGGAATGTTATGCAACACTATATTATGCTACTTACTCAATCATAACATGTACTACATGAGCTTTATTTTTCGTCAATAATAAAGTATCGCAATCAAAGATGATGGTCCTTGAGATCGTAAAGTGTACTTAGAGCTCTCAAATAACAAACTCATTGCTTATTATCCTGTTGTTTTCTAACAAGCCACTAGAACATGCATCTTACTAAGCCTATTCACTACCACTTACAAGTAGTCACAAATCTTGTAAATATACTTCCATGTGGACTTATAGGCACTAGTAAATGGATTGTATAGTCCTACTTCCTATTGATAGGATTGTTTTGTAAAACACAATACATGAGCTCTGATAAAATTAGCTAATTTTTCATCAATCTTGTATAAATAAACATACTTCCCTACTTCCTATTGTTAATAGGATTGTTGTGTAAAACAAGATACACAAGCTTTGATAAACCTAACTAAATTCTCATGCATATTGGATAAATAGACTTACATTTACAATTAGTTGTACAGTTCCCAACAATGAAAACTAGAGCTGCCCTCGAGGTATGAGCCTCCCTTATTAGCAGTAGGGTTTCTTCTTTTGTCCACACAACTTCCTTGTCATGTATATAGATCTATCTCAAAGATGGTAATCAACCTTATTGTCTTTGTTTTTTCATTTCTCATAACCTTGTAGTTTTTTATACACCCCTTTGAATTCATCATATTCAACATACTCTTCATTGTACCCTTCATGGTTGAATGGATCCATGGGAATAATGGCTTTAGGAGCTACGATTTTGTTTGTTTGCAGTGTATGCAATAGATATTTTCCTCTTTAACTAATAAGTAGTTCTTCCACCTCTTCATTCTTGTAATATTCTAGATTTTAACCCCTGGGTTTTATTATATTAAGTCACAAACACATTTTAATGATGTGGTTTATCGGATGGGTATCAATCTAAATGGGATAAGTTATATTACTTCATGACGTAAATATGTAAAATTCCTTGTAAATATTCCTAGTATGAATCTCAATAGAATGTTGGCAATCTCATTCATTTAAAATGCCTTTCTTATTAGAGCTTAATTTGAGTATGTAAATATTGCACATGATTGTGATTAGTATGTTTAATGGTATCTTAACCAAATAATTAGTAGCGCTTCCACTTCTTCATTGGAGATGGTAATAAGATAGCATGTTCGCAGTCTCATCTATTTAAAATGTTTTCCTTGTTGGAGCTTAATTTGAATATGGAAATACTGCATGAGGATTGTCATTAGTAAGTGCTTCCACTTTGTCATTGGAGATGGTAATAAGCTAGTATGTTTGCAATCTCATCCATTTAAATTACCTTTCTAGTATGTTTGCAATCTTCATAATATATTACCATGGAATTTTTAATACTTCTTAGTAGCTTCTTTGGCACGATGGCTATGAGTAAAGAAGTTACATCATCGTGTTAGTGTAAAAACCAAATTGTGGAAGACATGCTTCAAATGTATGTCATGAACAACCCCACCTAGTGGGAGGATTATCTGCACCTTGCAGAGTTTGCATACAACAACGGGTTTCAGGCTTCCTCCAAGATGAGTCCTTTTGAGGTACTCTATGGATGGAATTGTAGGACCCTAGTTACTTGGGACAATCTGTTGGATCGACTCATGTTAGGGCCTGACCTATTATTGGACTTGGAACAATTAGTTACCAAGTCCAATAATAGATGACACGATGAGTAAAAGATAATGTGTTTTAGCTTTCATAAGGTAGTTTTCATCTAACACAACCACATCGTCATTGATCACATTGCACCGTGATGGAAATCTAGTTAGAGTTAGCTTTCGTCCTTAAAGCATTGTACAATGAGTGAATTGTAATGTGTGTTAGCTTTCATAATGTAGTTTTTCATCTAGCACAACCACATTTCCATCAATCACAATGTACCACGATGGAAATTTAGCTAGAGTTAGCTTTCATTATTAAAACATTGCACGATCAGTAAAGCTAAAGTCGGTTAGATTTCATATGGTAGTTTTACATATAACACAGTCACATTGTTATCAAATACATTACACCATGATGGAAATCTAGCTGGAGTTAGCTTTCCTTCTAACAACATGGCACTATAAGGAAAAGCTTATGTGTGTTAGCTTATTACACCATGATGGAAATCTAGCTAGAGTTAGCTTTTTTTTTAACAACATCGCATGATGAGTGAAAGCTAATGTGTGTTAGCTTTCATAAGGTAGTTTTCCATGTAACACAACCACATTGTCATCAAGTACATTGCACCGTGTTGGAAATATAGCTGGAGTTAGCTTTCATCCTTAAATCATTGCACGATGAGTGAAATCTAATGTGTGTAAGCTTTCATAGTGTATTTTTCCATCTAGCACAACCACATTGTCATCAATCACAATGCACCATGATGGAAATCTAGCTAGAGTTAGCTTTCGTTCTTAAAACATTGCACGGTGAGTAAAGCTAATGTTTGTTATCTTTCATAAGGTAGTTTTCCATCTAACACAGCCACATTGTCTTCAAATACATTACATCATGATGGAAATCTAGCTAGAGTTAGCTTTCATAAGGTAGTTTTCCATCTAACACAGCCACATTGTCTTCAAATACATTACATCATGATGGAAATCTAGCTAGAGTTAGCTTTCATAAGGTAGTTTTCCATGTAACACAACCATATTGTCATCAAGAACATTGCATCGTGTTGGAAATCTAGCTGGAGTTATCTTTTATCCTTAAATCGTTGCACGGTGTGTGAAATCTAATGTGTGTAAGCTTTCATAGTGTATTTCTCCATCTAGCACAACCACATTGTCATCAATCACAATGCACCATGATGGAAATCTAGCTGGACTTAGCTTTCGTTCTTAAAACATTGCATGGTGAGTAAAGCTAATTTCTATTAGCTTTCATAAGGTATTTTTCCATTTAACACAACCACATTGTCATCAAATACATTACACCGTGATGGAAACCTAGCTGGAGTTAGCTTTCCTTCTAACAACGTGGCACTATAAGGGAAAGCTTATGTGTGTTAGCTCATTACACCATGATGGAAATCTAGCTAGAGTTAGCTTTCATTTTAACAACATGGCACGATAAGTGAAAGCTAATGTGTGTTATCATTCATAAGGTAGTTTTCCATGTAACACAACCAGATTGTCATCAATTACATTGCGTTGTGTTGGAAATCTAGCTGAAGCTAGCTTTCATCCTTAAATCGTTGCACAGTGAGTGAAATCTAATGTGTGTAAGATTTCATAGTGTAGTTTCCCATCTAGCACAGACACATTGTCATGAATCACAATACACCATGGTGGAAATATAGCTAGAGTTAGCTTTCATTCTTAAAACATTGCACGATGAGGAAAAGCTAATGCATATTAACTTTCATTAAGATAGTTTTCCATCTAAGATAGTTATTTTTCCATATAACACTGCCATATTATCATCAAATACATTACACCATGATGGAAATCTAGTTGGAGTTAGCTTTCCTTCTAACATGGCACTATGAGCAAAAGCTTATGTGTGTTACCTCATTACACCATTATGAAAATCTAGCTGGAGTTAGCTTTATTTTTAATAGCATGGCATGATGAGTGAACTTATCATGAGCCAAGTGGTTTTGTCATTATGTCAATAGTTTGCTCGGTTGTAGAACAATAATAAAGGAAAATGTCTTGATTATCAACCAACTATCTGATTTAATTGTGATGAACTTCAATATGCTTAGTTATGGCATGATAGACTGAATGTTTTGCCATTTTGAGAGCACTCTGATTGTCACAGAAAAGTGAGGTTAGCACTGCTTGGTCAAGTTGAAGATTGACTAATATCTTCGTAACCACATTGCCTCACAACCTGTACTGAAGTTTGCCTTGTATTTTATGTCAATCGAGGATAAGGCAACTGTAGGTTGTAGCTTAATTTTCCATGAAATTACCTTCCTAAACCAAGAGTGAACACATAACCTGTTTCTGACTTCCTTGTATCAACTAATCCAGCCCAATTGAAATCAATATGCTCTGCTAGCATGGAGTCAACAGATCTCTGATATAGAATTCCAAAGTCAAGGGCCCCTTTGAATATTGACCGACTCATTTTGCAACTTGCCAATGTAACTCTTCAAGATTAGATATGAATTGAGAAAGAGACAAAGAACTGCAAAACATCGATCCGATTGGGTGGTAGTAATATAAATCAAACTACCAACCAATTTCCTATACAATGACTCATGGACTAGTGGTGAGTCTGTGTAAGCTGAGAGTTTTATGCCAACTTCCATAGGTGTAGATGTAGGATTACATTTAGTCATTCTAAATTTTTTTAAGAGTGCTTTGGCATACTTGACTTGTGATAAAAATATAGTGTGCTTAGATTGCAAAAATTCTACACCTAAACAAAAATGAAGCAGGCTTTAATCAATAATTTCAAAAATAGATCAAATATCAAATTTCACCTGTTGAATCTTGGTGGCAGTGATTTTGGTGATGGGAAGACCATCAACATAGAAAAAATAAGATCAGTATATCGTCGTCACTGTTTTTTATGTATCAAGTGGGTTCATAATAGGTTTTTCTAATTCTAGAATCTCTAAGGTATTGATCAAGTTTGAAATACCAGGCTTGAGGATCTTTCTTGAGTCCATACAAGGAATTTACCAACCAACAAACCAGATGTTTCTTTCCAAAAAAATGAAACCCTTGTGGTTACATCAAGGAACTTTTAACATCCATCTGTATATATTCCATCCAGAATGAGCAAAAATGGAGATAACTAGTCGAAAAGTTACCATTTTCGATGTGGTGGCAAAGGTTTCTTCACAGTCCATCCCTTCATCTTGTGCATATCCTTTGGTGACAAGACAAGATTTGTATTTGTCCAAAGAACCATGTGATTTATATTTGACTTTAAAAATCCATTTACAACCAATTGCTTTCTTCCCTAGAGGCAATGTTGACAACAACCAAGTCTTGTTTTTCATCTATGCATCATATTTCACTTTCATGGCAGCCTCTGATTCAAGTTTTCCTTTGGATTCTTCAAATCTGCTAGGTTCAAATACTTGGCATTAAAACAGCAGAAGTTAGAGAAAAATTTACCTGCTCACTACCTTGCACAATTTGTTGCCTCAATCGTGTAATATGTCCTTCTAGTGCCTTTGGAAACTCATCTTCTCAATATCCTTCCATCATGGTATTATACCTCTCTATTGTGAAGATTGAGAATCCCCCTCTTCTTCACCAAACCCCTCCTTGGAACTTGACTCCTCTGATGTTTCTAGCTCTGAATCCTGTTTGATTTCACCACCAAAATTTGCTCTTGAACGAGGAACAATTTCCCATACACTACTTAGTACTATCCATAGATTTACCATTATCACAGAAGAATGATATTTTCTCATCTACAACATCTCTATTAATCACAATTTTGTTCGTAGAGACGTCCAATTATTCATTCGGAACGTTTTTCCTTGGGAATATTTGCAAAAGCAATACCAATACAAATACAAATACAAAAATCTCTTACAAAGGGTTTTATGCCTAACCATGAATCCTCAGGAGTGATATCCTACAAAATTTTACAAGGAGTTTTGTTAAGGATGTAAACCACAACATTCACTACTTTTTCCCAGTATGGCTATGGTACATTCTGGTTGTGCACCATGCACTTTTCCATCTCCACAACTATCCTATTCCTCCTTTCCATGACTCCATTTTTATGTGGAGTGTATGGAGTGGTATACTACCTATGTATACCTTCCCTTTTGCAAAATTATTTGAACTAAGTTGAAACAAACTCACCTCCATTATCAAAACTTAAAGCGTTGAGTTGTTTACTTGTTTGTTTCTCTACCAAAGCTTTTCATGTTACAAACTTTGAACAACAATTTGACTTGTTATTCATAAAACAAACCCTCATTTTCCTTGAATAGTCATCAACTAGTAGTAGGAAATACTTACCTCCAGCTATTGTAGGTGGTTTCATTGGACCATGCAAATCAACATGTACTAGGTCCAAGACTCCTTTGGCTTGCCATGTTTTATTGTTAGTATCAAATGAAAGTCAATGTTGTTTTCATAACTGATAGCCTACACACATCTCTAACAATCTTGCACATACCTCTAACAATCCTGAATGGATGGAAGACCATCCACCATATTAGTCTTATTAAGTACAGATAAATATTGATAACTTAAGTGTTCATACCTTTCATGCCAGAGTGCATTTGTATTCTCAACCACAGTTGGTGCATGTGCCTTTTTTGTTTTTAGATCAACCAGTCTATACAACCCTTTTTCACCAATACAAACTACAGTCACCTTGTTATCATGAGATAAGTTACCATATATTTGCTTCCTTGTAAATTTACAAAAAGATTAGGGTTCCTAGTTATCTCACTAATAGACGTGATATTTGCTCATGTTAGGAACATATCGAACGTTTTTGAAAGTATAAATTAAAGTATTGTTCAATATGACATGAACAGCCTCACATCCTCTAACATAGTGAGTCCATCCATCACCCAAAGCAATAGATTCATTATTACTCTTACCTTCAATGAAATTTACATACCAATTTCTGTGACACTTGTAGTGTGAGATGCACCTGAGTCGAATACCAGGCTATAGACTTAGCTGATTGATTATGTATTTCCACATATGCAAAATCACTCACTGCTTCTTCTTCAACTCTTTTGGAAACATTTTCATGCCTTGATTTCATTTGACCACATGCCAAGTCAATTTGTTTTTTTTGGCAATATCTCTTGAAGTGTTCAGGCTTATTGCAGTAATAACATATGAGTTTGTTCTCTTTGATACATTGCTAGCATTTTTTTGTTTGTCTTTTCCTTTGAACTGTGCACTAAATGCACCATGGGGGTGTCACCTAGGGACCAATATGATATCACGTCCGTTCATATTGGGCGGGTTAAAATTAAAAAATTAAAAATCAATATATTGGGGGTATATTAGGGGTAAAAAGGGTTTTTTTTTAATATTTAAATATCCAATATGCTAGGGTATATTTTATTCAACATTCCTACCCGTGCCATTCACCAGTCCAATATGTTGGGGTGCCTGTGAGTTGCATCTGCTTGTGGTCTGAGTGCACCTGCACCAAGCCTGCGAGGTGCCTGCGAGCTGTGTCTGCTTGTGGTTTGAGTGCACCTGCATATGCTGTGTAGATTTTTCAAGTGGTTTTCTCCATCATTTTTCTCGGTTTTCTAGATAACAAGGGCATGTTGGTCCTTGGGTTTTCTCCATCATTTTTCTGGGTTTTCTGGATAACAAGGGCATGTTGCTCCTTGGGTTTTCTATGGGTTTTCTCCATGTTTTCTCCATCATGTTTTCTGGCTAGATAACAGGGTGTTTTTTCAAATCGTAGCAGTGGTAGCAGTGTTTTCTGAAAACCAGAGCGTTTATTCACCATTTTCTGGTCATGGGTTTGTGGTGGGTTTCTCTGGTGCTGGAGGAGGCACGTTGGAGATCCATTTCATAGCATTCTTGGAGGTAAGCTATAGTATGTTTAATCTCTGATGAAAAATACCTTCAATTGAATGAAAAGTTATCCATTTGGGTCTTGAAATTGCATTTTGCTTTAGTAAACTTGAGTAAATTAAGAAATCCCATAGCCTTTGGCCTATGCGCTTGAATCTCGCTTGAATCTTCAACTGGACTTTCAACTCTGAGGTGGACAGGGCTTTACGACTATAGTCCATCTATCCATCTGTTTGTTTGTCTTATGCCCATACCCCGAAGGTTGGTTCAATTTTTTTTGAGGATTTATAGGAAGGGAACCTACAGTAGAAGAGCAGATAGCGAGTGAAGACTTAAGTTTAGGCATTGAGAGAGCTCAGAACTTGGCGGCGCAGTTCACCAAATATGAGGTGCAATGACGGTTCTGCCTGACCCTACATAGGCATGCCCCTACTATTGCAAATACTTGGTGAAGATCCAAGTAAAGAGTCACTTTTTTCTATGCATGAACATTATCTTCTTTTCTGGTGGTTGGTATTATATTTTTTATGTGCATGAATAGTAGAAGCTCTGGATTTCCTTGGTTATACTTCTGATTTATTTGTTAGAAAAAGTGACTTGTAAGTCTGCAGTTTCCCATTGCTTTTTCTTTTTTCCCTTCCATGCGAGATAGCTTTTTTCTACCTAGGCCCTATGGAGATTTTGTTGCCCACTAGATTGATTTCTTTGTACAACCTACGGCCTTTTATTGTTGGGTAGAATCCTGCTTTAAGCATATGTTATTTGGGTTGCTTATTAGTTGCTTATTAGCTTCCAGCACAAATCTCATTGTTTTGGCTATACAAATCTTGAAGATCCATTGTAGTTCCCAAAAATAATAGGCCCACTAAAGGCACAAAATAGAGGGTAAATTGGGATTTGTCATAGAGTGCGGACTTAATTATTTAAATGTTTATCTGTATTAGAAGAAATGATTAGAAGATCAAATACAAATTGGCATTTAGTTCATTTATGTTGATATAGCCCTGTGATAATGATAAAAATTAGTGTGGGCTTATGGGTGATATAATTATTTTTTCCTGTTATGGTATGGTCTTTAGTGATGGAATATTGTTTTTGTTACTCAAGGTTTTAGAGTTCCAACTGGGGGCATTGAGTGAACTTAGTGAAGAGTTTGGTGTTGATTCCCTAGTGGTCCAGTGTGACCAAATGAAGGATGCACTCAAGGACACGCATCTGAGGAAGGATCATAAATTGGAATTACTCCATTCCAATCCTGTAACATTTTTGTGGAACTGCCCAACTTTCTCATCTAACTTGCCAATTGATGTGCAAAAGATGAAAAAATTGCTTGAAACTAGAAAATACAGCGATGTTGATGTTTACATCGAGGGGCATGGTCTGGTTTTCCAAGCACACAAACTTGTTTTGAGTGTCTGGAGTGCTCCTTTTGCCAAGGTTATATTCTCAACTTGCTTGCCTTAGATCCTATTTTCATTTTCCATTAGTATATTATAAATATGATATTTGCTCGATTGCAGTCCTTTATGGAGGTACCAAAGTTCTGAAACCTATGGGTCTGCATTTAAATCTATCATCGTTTTTGAACGATATATATGTTTGCAAATAATTTATTTTCACTATCCAGTTTGGATATTAAACTGTATACATGTACTGTACCTGTGATACTTGTTAGACTAAAATTTTCGTTTTATTCAGAGATTATTAAATGGGACGGAGAAAGTAAGTTGTATTACTTGGCAGATGTTTACAAATGGGATGAGTGAAAGCAATGCCTCAGAAGTTTGCTTGAGGGATGATTCCCCTGAAGCATTTTTAGCTATGGTGCACTTCATGTATAGTAGGAAGTTGGATATGGATGAAAGATAGGACTTGGGTTCCTTGTTGCTTCCCCTTATTCTACTAGCAAATCAGTTTGGAATTCACCTTCTTCAACAAGAATGATGTGAATGCTTATCTGAGTGCATCTCAAAGGTGTTATACTTTTCCAACCTCTAAATTATTTTTCATGTCATAGGAGGGGTAGTTTAATTGTGTAAAAGTAGGAGCGCTATGATTGTTGCTTTTGAATATTGCATCATAAAAACTCTTGCTTAGACTTTGAGGTAGTGAAAAGGTTGCAACTTGCAAGCATTGACAAAATCTTCTATATCCAAAACTTGCCACAGAGGATGAGGATTTTACAAGGCATACCTACCTTGAGCTTCCAAAGGTTACCTAGTGGTTGGGCATTACGAACATCAAAAAAAAGAAAAAAAAGAGTTTTCCTACTTAGGTAGTTACAATTTGGACTTAGTAATTAACATAAGTTGCTCTATACATATATGCAGGGTTGGTGTGGTACTTACTGGAAGTAGCTTCTTCATCAGCCATTGTTTGCATAATACAAAACTGAGATCAGAGATTGTGGGCACATTCGGCAACCATTCAGATGAGCTGTTGCAATTTCATTTTGGATTTGAAGGTGACCTTTTGAGTTTTGTGCTTTGCAGGATTCAGTATGTCCAATCCTACAGGTGGTCACCTCAATGCCTTCATGCGGGCTGCTTGAAGAAGTCTGCGCAAAAACTTTTTCTAAACATTTGGACTACTATACTTCTACCAATGCAGAATTCAAAATGTTAGAGAGGGCCTCATTTATGAAAATACTTAAGGTAGGTTGTTGTTTCCAGCTTATGGCAATGCCCTAGAGTGTTGTGCTGTTGCAGGATAGTATTTCTAACAATTCCTCTTTGCATGCTCAATATCCACCCTGATTTTGTAGCAGGCATCCATGAATACACCAAGGTGACTTGTCTTCCTTTGACAGTCTGGAATGTGGATACATGGATAAATGTAGTAAACATTTTGAGTTGTGATTATTATGGCTTTTGCAGCACCCCGATTTGGCAGTGAGCTATGAGGAGAGGGTTCTGGATGCCATGATCTCTTGGCAGATCATGTAAATTGACTATAGGTGCCATGATCTCTTGGAAGATCATGTAAATTGCATCACAGATATGTAATCATATATAGAGACCATAAAAAATGAGATAAAATTAATTTGATCTAAGAATGATTTTGGCAGGGTAGGCAGGTCTTGTTACAATGCTAACGGGATTTTGAGAAAACAGATCTCACGGTAGCCTAGCTTCTTGAGTTTATTTCTACATTGTCACCGTAGACAGACATAAAAGAAAGAAAGCCAAGAAATAGTACAGGTTCAACATCAAATTTTGTAAAAGGTATAAGGTTATGAGGGCAAGATGACATTGTGAAAGGAAGGAAAATTAGATGGCATTGAATCTGCTAGGTGGTATTGTACAACAAGTTTAAGATTTCAAACGAACCCTAGCTCTACAATTTTGAATATCATTTTTTCCTAAATCATTTTCCTCTTTTTCAATGGCTTATACTATACTCTATCATTCAGAATGGTATTATCAATCTGTTATTTTTACTTAGTATATTTTTCTGGTAGGGTTGTTATGCAAATATTTAGGCAAGCCAACCAATGACAAATCATAATAAGCTAGGAAACAGGACATGTCTTCCTAGCACTACATGTCGCATGTTCACATCTCAAACATGATGTTGGAGTGTCAAACATGTAAGGGACACGTGTCCTGGCAAATACTAGGACAAGCCAACCAATGATCAATGATAATAAGCTAGGAAACATGACACGCCCTCTAGAATTAAATGGTGTTTTTGGGACAAATGTCAATAAGCTAGGAAACATGACACACCCTCTAGAATTAAATGGTGTTTTTGGGACAAATGTCAATAAGCTAGGAAACATGACACACCCTCTAGAATTAAATGGTGTTTTTGGGACAAATGATAATGATCTAGGAAACATGAACGCCCTCTAGAAAGCTTATGTTGCTTCGTGACATGCACCTGCAATTTTGCAGTTGGTGTTTTTAGTTAGAGATGATCCTATAGGAACAGAATGATTTTCAGAATAGAAGTATTTACTGAAACTTGATTAGCAAGTGATTGTGTGTATGACAGAAGTTGTTTTTTCTCTGAGGAATTTCAGAATAGTCAAATTTAGAGTGTGTTGCTATTATTTAAATTGTGACAGCAGTAAGGTTGTCAATCACCAAGTCTTACCAATAAGTAGTAAAATCAAATCTATTTGGTTTGTTGCAATTTTTATGCAGAATTCCAGCCAAGCTTTGATTTCCTGAGTTAGACTGTTCCCCATTTCAACGATAATCCTGAGCTTGAGGTGGTCCAGGCTAGGTGAAATTTGAAGGTTGTGGATTTTGCATGCTTAGTATTTGTATCTACAGTTCAATGTTTAGATTGTAGAGTTAAAGGTTCTAAAGCATTCAAGCTTTTCATCTAGGTTTCTATTGGTCTATGAGCTGGTCTTGTTATTTGTTTTGACATAGAGTACTACATAGTTAATGTTTTTTATCATTTTTAGTTTACCTGCCATGTATGGTATTATAGTAGTTAATTTGAACATGCTTAGTACAATTGTAACTGGATTAGCCATTGATGCAAAGGGACCTATTAGTGACATGTTGGCGAAATTATTGGATTTTGGAGTAATTATGCTAAAAAATATTATTTTTTCGAGCAAGTAGGTACCAAATCTACAAATGGAAGAAAGACATTAGTGAACAGAGGAGTTGTCAAGCATTCCATCTCGCAACCGTACCTTTGATTTACAGTGTACTTGCTGCTATGAACCTTTACTACTGGAAATCGGGGGCAATCTAGATAATGTGAACCTCTACTTCTAGAAATATAGGGCGACCTAGCTACTAAAAACCTCTACTAATGGAAATCGGGGGCGATCTAGCTAATAAAAACCTCTACAACTGGAAATCGGTGGCAATTGAAGGGTTCATGAGAAATTTAATAGGAAATCGGGGGCAAATGGAATATTTGCAGCAAATTTCAAAGGGAGAATTCATTATTTCTTCTTGCATGATGCGACAACACCCACTTTTCCTCTTGCATGATGCAACAAGAAGGTGACAACATGGTCAGTGATTGGATTTTTGGTGGATGCGTGGAAGATAGCACTGCCTCAATCTTAATGAACAGTGTTGGTTGTTCAATATCTAAATATTTTTTGAGCTATAGTGGGCTGAATATCACATCCAATCTGAAGTGGGAAGTAAATGTTGATTTTTCTAAGCAGCATTGAGAGCCCTTCTCTTAGGATAATGGGACCACCTGGTCTGGGACCATGGTGAAGACTCAACCCAATGTTGAGTGACCATTCTATTGAATGGAAGATATATGGTCTGGGACCATGATATAGACCCATATCTACCTTGGGTATACTCAACCTTGTGTTGAGTAGACATTTGGTCTGGGACCATGATGTAGACCAGTCTAGGACTGCTAGACTCAGCTTAGTTTTGAGTAGCCATTCTCTTGGAGAATGAAGACACTGTAAGCCATAGACTGGGTCTCGGCATGTGTGGCACTCTGACCCTTGATCTATGGGCATTGTGTGCTTCTCCAAGGATTAGCTACCCTTGGTTAAGTTACCCTAGTACTAGATCTAGGTGTCACACAGAGTGTGAGATAAAAGCATTAGTAACTCTCTTGGTTTATGATGATGTACTTTTGGAATTAAAAGGACCACAGAGGCACTTGGAAAAAGGCTAAAGTAAAAAATCAAAAATACATAAGTACTTTTTTGCCACAAGAAAAGGACCACAGGGGCACTTGAAAAGGAATACAGGTGAAAATAAAAATACATAAGTATTTTTGGATCTTAGGAAAAGGACCACAGGTGAAAGTCAAAATAAATAAGGACTTTTGGTAAAAGTCAAAAATAAATAAAAGACCTTTTTGGTAAGAAGGTAAAAGTAAAATTAGGAAAAGATTAAAATATTATTATTTTATCTTTTCTAATTTTGGTTGACATACAGGTGACTCAAGGCTATAAAATAAGATCAAGTCTTCTCATTATCACACACTTGCTCTCATAGGTACAACCACTCCAACAAAATATTGTATAGGTGACTGAAGAAGAAGAAGTTGGATGTGATGCCCTAGCATGGATAAGTCTAGCTAAGCTAGGGTTTCTACAACTGCAAAGGTTCTACAGTTTTGTGAGTTAAGGGTTTTACCTTACCTCATTATCCCTTCACAGCTGACCTCCTTCTTCTTCCAGGAAGCATCTATAGCAACTGCAATTATGAGTTAGGGTTTTCTGCAAAACCCCACGTCACCTCCAGATCTCTACTACGAATGCCCTAACTATTCAACGACGAGGTTCCTTCATCCTTCATGGGTAGGCTACCTCTGTCAACCAACTGCCAGCAAATTTTATCGGGCTAATCCACTTCACTGCCGACAGCCTTCCTCATTCACAGCCAGCCCCAGAGGGCTTGGAAAGGCAACCCTAAACCTTCGGCAGTATCAGGCTGCCCTATGGGCATCTTCCTGAGGGTTCGGGCTGTAACCCTCACTGCCTGTCAGCCTTCAGATCAGACAGTCGAGGCCTATATCTAATCCACACCCAAGTCTGGGAAACCACAGATTTACCTCGGGTAGGCTGAGTAGCAGTCATGTAGGCTGCGGGCAGGAAAACAATTTTTGGGTAGACTTGGGGAAGAGGAATAGTCATGGGCAGTGACTGGAAAATTCGGGCAGCCTATTTTGTAATTTGGGTAGGCCCTAATTTTGTTTGTGGGAAGATATGAGATTTTTTTTTTTGGGATAGACTCTTTTGGACAGTCTCTATAAATTCTAAGGAAGCACTAATTTCACCTTGGTCAAATCTGATAAAATCTGGGCAGTTAAAAGCTGATTTCCGGGCAACCTGTGTGTTTTTTGGGTAGTTTGGCTTTTATTCCTGTACAAGCCCTAACTTGTCCAAAACAATTCTGATAATTTATGTTGACAGTGTTTGACTAGTTATGGGAAGATCTGAGAAAGAGTACCTAAGGTTTTGAAACCCTTACTTTGAACTTTACAGAAGAATTTTTGTAACTGTTGAAAAACCCAGATTTGGGTTTGAGGAAATTTTTGAAGAATTTCCAAAGTCATCTCATTCACTAGATGATCTACTAATTCTTTTGGGGTTTTTGTCCTTTGAAGGTTTCCCCAGTGAAAAATCTTGTGTACATTGTGCTAATGTGATGAATGTGTTTTTTACTGCACTTATTATTTGTTTAAGTTTATCTGCAAATTTTAAAGTTATATGCTAATGCCAAAATTCAACATGGTATCAGAGCTTAGCATGTGAAAACACAGTAAAGGGACACTGCTGTTATTTTTCACTAGATCTTGGAAAAATATTTGTAGATCTAACATTTTGGACAAGTGACAGAGATGGCCATCAATGGGTTCAAACCAAAAGGAAAGCTCTATGGTTCAGAAAACTTCAATTCCTAGAACCCCAAGTTGACAGCCATTCTAGATGAGAATGACTTGGATGAAATTGTTCTTAATGTCACAGAAGAGCCAACTACAAATGCTGGTAGGCTTTCCTGCAAGAGGAAGCAAGGTAAGGCTAGAAGAGTCATTTATGATTCTATTAGAGAAGAATTGATGCCTAACATCACATCCTTGAAGACTGCTAAAGAATGTTATGATACATTGGTAAAACCTCTATGAAAAGAAGACTCCCAGTCAAAAGAGAGTCTTGAAGAAGAGGTTACGAACTTTGAAGTTGAACAAATATGAAAGTATTGGTTCCTTCTTCACCAAGATCAAACAGGTAAGATTGGTGTTACTGTTGACGATGATGATCTTGTACAAACAGTGGTTGATGGTCTCCCGAGGTCTTGGGAAACCTTCATGGCATCTGTCTGTGGACAAGAAAATTAGCCAACCTTTGAAAGGATTTGGCATGATTACATACAAGAAGAAGGAAGAAACAATAACAAGGTAATCAAGCAAGATAACCTTGCACTTGCAGCAAAGACCAAAAGGTTCAAGAAACCTCAAGGTAAGTTTTCTGACATGTCTAAGATTGAATGTTATACTTGTCACAAGTTTGGACATTATGCTAGAGACTGCAGGCAGAACAAGAAGAAACCCAAGAGAAGGTTTCAAGCATCTGCTGCAAAAGCATAGGAAGAAGAAGATGAAGAACCAAAGAAGAAGATGAACACCAAGGCTAATAAATTTGATGAGCCTACAAGAGAGTACTATTTCATTTCTTCTCTAAATGGTTCTTTCTCAGCTTGCTCCACTTCTTGGTTGGTGGACAGTGGTGCCTCTAGGAACATGATAGGTAACCATGGTACCCTCACCAGTTACAGAAAGAAGAAGTTCACCACAAAGGTAGAACTTGGAGATGACTCCATTTACAAGATTGAAGGAGTTGGCTCAACTTCACTTCAACTTAACTCAGGTATAGCTCTTCATATCGATAATGTCTTATATGTTCCTGGTTTAAAGAAGAATCTTCTATTTGTTGCTAGCTTAGAGGACAAGGGCCTCAGATTCCTCTTTATGGATAATAAAGTCCTTTTATGGGAAAAGGATGAAGACCTAAGCTTAGCGATACAGATTGTGCTTCAAGAGGGAGGCCTTTACAAGGTTTCCAAGGATCCCACCCATGCAGTGGATCCATGCGAGCTGTGGCATAAACGATTTGGACACCTTCAATACACAACACTTCCAAGTTAACAGAAGATAGTCAGCAGAGATGTGGTCATACATGATAAAGTTGTGCATCAAACACAAGATCTTTCAAAATAATATGAAGTACCTTTACTAGAGTTTCCAGTTTCAGAAACTCAGAGGGAGGAAGAGAAATTTGAGGATCAAATTCCAAATGTTTCTAAGAACACTAAAAATCCATCCGAAGAACTACTTAAAGTTTATCCATACAAAAGGAGATCAACTTGGTATCAAGAAATGGTACAAGAAGGTGAGAAGCATAAAGCTCCTCTTAGGATTTCCAGAGAAAGACTACAGAAGTACTTGGGCCTTATGGTTCAACTTGACAGTACAAAACCTCCTTCATGCAAAGAAGCAACAAGTCAACAAGTATGGGTTGATGCCATGATTGAAGAGTATAGTTCAATCATGAAGAATGATGTGTGGGAAGTTGTTCTTAGACCAACAAGAAAGTTAGTAATGACAATTGCTCCTATTGATAGGTATACTACCTTTGGAACCATCATTTCACTTGTTGCATTATTTGGATGGAAGTTACATCAGATAGATGTAAAGACAGTTCTCCTCAATGGCAAGGTTGAGGTGGAAACTTATGTTGAACAAACTGAAGGCTTTGTGAAGAAAGCCTCGCATGCTCCAAGAAGTTGGTATGCGAGAATGGATGGATTTATCCATGGCTTGGGGTTTTACAAAAGTACAACCAAGTATAACTTGTACTTTGAGGTTGTCTTGATAATTATAGATGACTTGTTCCTTACAGGTACTGAACAATTGATAGAATAGTGTAAGAGGGAGCTTACCTCTGAATTCAAGATGAAAGATATTGAATTATTGCTTTACTTCCTTGGCTTAGAAGAATGGCAAAAGCCAAGCAATATCTTCCTGACACAAGGAAAGTATGCAGGAGAAATCTTACAAAGATTTGAGATGTAGGATTGCAATTCTATGGGCATACCCATGACCATCAACTTAAACAAATTTGGGTGACTCAGCTGCCAGTTCACAGAGTATGGAATCTACTCTATATAGACAGCCTTTTGGATCCTGGATGCACCTCGTGCATACGAGACCGGAAACAAAGAATGCTTATGGGCCAGGGTTACTTCCAGCAGTGGATATACTGATTCAGATTGGACTAGCAGTACAGTTGACTAGAAAAGTACCTTTGGTCATTGCTTCAATATGGGATCAGCAATGATCTCTTGGGCTAGTAGGAAGCAAGATTCCATAGCTCAAAGTACAGCTGAGGAAGAGTATATTTCTACAAGAGATGCCTGCAAGGAAGCAGGCTGGCTCAGAAATTTGATATCTGATCTGTTTGGGGTAAAGCTTGACTCAATGATCATCTAGTGCAATAATCAGAGTTGCATAAAGCTTTTGTAGAACCCAGTGTTTCATGTTATATTGAAGAACATTGAAATGACGTATCATTTCATCAGAGACCTAGTGCAGAGAGGTGCTCTAAAGTTGCAGTACATTCATACAGATGAACAGATTTTAGATATTTTGACCAAGACTCTGACAGCATCAAAGTTCATGCACTTTTGTGACAAGCTTGGTATGGTAGAGAATGCCTCTTTCACTAAGAGGGAGTGTTGATTTTTTTGAGCAACATCGAGAGCCCTTCTCTTAGGAGAATGGGACCACCTGGTCCGGGACCACAATGAATACTTAACCCAGTCTTGAGTGACCATTCTGTTGAAAAGTAGATATCTGGTCTAGGACCATGATATAGACCCAGCTCTTCCCTGGGTAGACTCAACCTTGTGTTGAGTAGACATTTGGTCCAGGACCATGATGTAGACCAGTCTAGGACTGCTGGACTCAGCTTAGTTCTAAGTAGCCATTCTCTTGGAGAATGAAGGCAATGTAAGCCCTATACTGGGTCTTGGCATGTGTGGCACTCTGAGCCTTGATATATGGGCTTGGTGTGCTTCTCCAAGGATTAGCTACCCTTGGTTAAGTTACCCTAGTACCAGATCTAGGTGTCACACAGAGTGTGAGATAAAAGCATTAGCAACTCTCTTGGTTTATGATGATGTACTTTTGGAATTAAAAGGACCATAGGGGCACTTGGAAAAAGGCTAAAGTCAAAAGTCAAAAATACATAAGTACTTTTTGAACACAGGAAAAGGACCACAAGGGCACTTTAAAAGGACCACAGGTGAAAATAAAAATACATAAATATTTTTGGATCTTCAGGAAAGGACCACAGGTGAAAGTCAAAATAAATGAGGACTTTTGGTAAAAGCCAAAAATAAATAAAAGACTTTATTGGTAAGAAGGTAAAAGTGAAATTAGGAAAAGATTAAAATATTATTATTTTATCTTTTCTAATTTTGGTTCACTTACAGGTGATTCAAGGCTATAAAAGAAGATCAAGTCTTCTCATTATCACACACTTGCTCTCACAGGTACAACTACTCCAACAAAATATTGTACATGTGACTGAAGAAGAAGAAGTTGGATGTGATGCCCTAGCATTGATAAGTCTAGCTAGGGTATTCACACTTATTCTCTAAACCTATAGGGTTTCTACAGCTACAAAGGTTCTTCAGTTTTGTGAGTTAAGGGTTTTACCTTACCTCATTCTCCCTTCATGGTTGGCCTCCTTCTTCCAAGTAGCATCTACACCAGCTGCAATTATGAGTTAGGTTTTTCTACAAAACCCCACGTCACCTTCACATCTCTACTATAGATGCCCTAAATTTTCAAGGGAAAGGTTCCTTCATCCTTCACGAGTAGGCTACCTCTGTCAACCAGCTGCCTGCAACTTTTCTCGGGCTGATCCACTTTATTGCCGACAGCCTTCCTCATTCACAGCTAGCCCCAAAGGTCTTGGAAAGGCAGCCCTAAGCCTTCGGTAGCATCAGGCTTCCCTACAGGCATCTTCCTAAGGGTTCGGGCAGTAACCCTCACTGCTTGTCAGCCTTCAAATCAGATAGCTGAGGCCCATATCTAATCCAGACCCAAGTCTCGGTAGCCACAGATTTACCTCTGGTAGGCTGAGCAGCAGTCACATGTGCTACGAGCAGGTAGAAAATTTTCGGGCGGACACTGATCATTTTTCAGGAAGATCTGTGTTAGGATCATTAATCCTCCCTTGTCCAATTCTCTCATATGTCTAAATTAGGAGTCATGTCTAAATCGGGAGTCCATCCAGTCTATTTTTAGTCATTAGCACCATTGGGTCCACTTGGCCTAATTGGGGCACATGTTTCAGTTACTAAAGTGTGGGGAACACTAATTGAGGCCTCCTGCCACTGATTACACTTGGTTGCATTAGTTTAGGAGCCTCCTAGACCAATCCCTACAATTTAGGAGCCATTGGGAGTGCCGAAACCAACCAAGGTCGGTTCAGTTCAGTTGATGACTAGTCAAGCTAAGTTAGGAGTCAGTTACATTCATTTCTAGTCCTCTACATTCAGTTAGCGCTAGGTTTACATGGCTGCACTCAGGAGGGGCGCATTTCTCACCTACCACAGTCATTTATCCTTAGTTAATACTGAATGTAACACTTGAGTTGTGTTTTAGAACTCCGATGAACTTCGATTATGGTTTAGACAAGGTCAGTTAACTATTGAGTCCTCCGATAGTGATTTAGACAAGGTCTTAGTTACCTACAGTCAAGTAGAGTCTATTAATTCGAATTTCCTCATGTGGATTCAAATTTCATGTGGCTATTAAATCCATTGTACTTCATTGTAATTATTATCTGATTACTTTTTTTATTAATGAAAGCATTCACAGCTGCAAGCCATTTTTGCACTGTTTCATTCTTCAATTGCTGAGTAAATTGTGTGATCTATTTTGTGAGTTGTGTGTTTGTCCATAGATCTATGTGCTCGATTTAATATGGTATTAGAGCCTCGATGGACAAGACACCTCTCCTCCTCAGGTCTCTAGTTGGATCATTTTTTTTGAGCAAATTGCTTTTTCCAGTACTGCACCAAAAGTGTCGAATTTACCACTTAATATCCCAAGTTAGGAAATTGTTGATCAAGCTTGCTTGATCAACTATGCTAGGTGTGAATGAAATTCCAAAAATGCAGACTGTCGAGCTTACTTTATATGTTTGATTGTGTTATAGGTTATCAACTTTTCTTACAGCATTCAAGTAGCCCTTTCTTCTCACTGCATTCGCTACAACATCTCAGTCCTTCTTACTGCATTCAAAATGGCTCATCCAGTAGAGCCTCTCACTCCTTTCAACTATCACTAGTGGAAGGAAGACATGGTGGTAATGCTCTGCACCAAGCATCTCTTCAGACTCATAGAAGAAACAGAGGCAATGCCAGCTTTAGATAAGGACAAAGAAAAGTACTTGAATAGGCTTGATGAAGACCATGGACACTTGCTCTCCTCATTATCTAGAGATATTCAATTCCACATCCAAGGATTGAAGAATCCCAATGAGGTTTGGGACAAGATTGCCTCCTTATTTGATAAGCAGGATGAGATGAGGATCCATCAGCTAGAAAATGATCTGATCACTCTTAATCCATCCAATTTTGAATCACTGAATTCAAGAACCTGAAATATCAGTGGAAGCAATGCTAAGTGGAGAAGGATGAAGATCAACTCATTCTTTCCATTCTCACAAAGCTCATCTCATTCACAAGATGAGCTACTAATGATTTTGGGGTTTTTATCCTTTGAAGGTTTCCCTAGTGAAAAATCTTGTGTTCATCATTGCTGGTGTGATGAATGTGTTTTTTACTGCACTTATTATTTGTTTAAGTTTATCTGCAAATTTTAAAGTTATATGCTAATGCCAAAATTCAATAGTAAAGGATGGAGGAACCAACATTAATCTACCAGGTGTGAAGTTACAGGGATGGAGTTTACAGGGAAAATAAGCTGAACAAAATATTGTTGCAGAAGATTGAGAAAATACCTAAATGTTTGTCTTGACTAGAATGCAACACAACCTCATCTGTGAAAGTCTCTTTATGAAAAATCAGTGAAATCGACCCCTCAGGAGATGCAGGTCAATCCCCACACGCTATGAGGTGAAATTTTCCAACCCATCACTGAAATTCCCGACTTGATCGAGCAATTTCTCTTCGCAAAAAATGAGCAAAAAACATGATTTCATTGTCATTGGCGGTATAGCCATTAAAATTTCAAATTTTCAAAAGATATTTGTCAAATAAGGGAAACTAAGTTTAAGGTAATCTGAGAATTGACAGTTAATAATAGTCAAGGGGAACCAAAGTGTTTGACCAAATTCTTCAACCAATTGCAGTAGATATTGTGGGTTAGAATTCAGATTTGTGAGGGCACTACCTTCAACAGGGCTTGCCATTAGATTGATGATTTTTTTTTTAGTGGTCTTATAAACAACTTGGCCAATATATATATATATATATATATATATTAGAATTGATGAAAATTTAGAAAGGGAATTCACTATGTTCTAAATCTGTAAACAACTATTAAAACAGTTTGCTAAGAACTCAATATGTCAAATTTACCCAATAAGAACAAATATGGAATCAACTTCATTATTTTTATAAGTTTCTTAGGAGAAATTATGTTAAATTTTATTTTTCTTGTTTCTTGGTCATCAACAATAGATAAGGAAAATAAAAGAGTGATGCTTACATCATATCAAGATGTATAAGGACGTCTTCTCCTAGAAATGCTTCTTGTGTTGTTGCAACTACCACCCTCATTGCTTATTTCCATGCTCCACCAATATGCTCCATAGGTAAAGAATATCCTAACAGTAGGTGGCATACCCAAACATCTTCCTTCCTACATTATAACAAGGCAAAGACTATTTTATTAACCTGATAATAATTGAGAAATACTTCAAAAATGAAATAAAAAATCACAAGAGGTAGTGGAATTCTCTAATGTTTTATTAGATTATATCCTAGCAAAGAAAATTTAATAAATCTGATCTTAGAATTCAGAAACATTTGTCATGCAACGTGTTGCATGACAAAAGATATTGAAAACTTTTCACAATTTTGTTTTGGGGGAATAAAATTAGGACTTTATATCTTCCAAAATTTAAATAATTAAATTGTTTTTATTGCCGTCCATAATCTTTTCGCTCTAAAAATAGGGTCATGAGTCCTGGAAAACATTGAAATCTCACTCCCCAAAATATTTCTGAGTGTGAACCCCATTTTTTTATATCAAATGCCTTTGTATGGAGAATTCATCATAATAATAGGCATTAATCAAGAACCATATCTAAAACAACAAACAATACAAGCTAGCAATCTACTTAAAAATTCACTGATGTTATGAATACGAACTTTATTTTATATGAACATATGTAGAACTGACATTACCTATGTATAAGCAATTTCTATATAAATTATGTTGCAAAACATTTGACCTCCGTTTACGAATCAACTTGGCATTAGGTGAAATGCTTTTCAATATTTTCTGGCTTTTCCAAGTAGAAAGGGGTTTCCACCTGACACTTTTGAGACTATATGACTCTTTCATGATGCAGATTGGACCCAGAAGTACTCCCTTCTTCAGTGCACTTCCAATCGGAGTGGCACATGAGCTATGGGGTGGTAGGGGACTACGAGGTTTCTAGATAAGATTACTTTTCATAGAAAACCTAACCTCCTTCACACTTTTCTCACCAATCTTACCACAACTATTGAATATGCTAGGGCCGGTTGATGAACTTGGAACTCTAGCCACCCTGTTCTATACACTTTTTACCCTTTTCCTTTTTTCTGACCCAGTATTTGAAGGAGATACTGGATATTCCAAAGACATAACATGTGAATCATACTGATCAATACTATCACCTAGTTCTGTAGCAACTTTCTCAAACTCCTGAAGATTTGAGATCATGGAATTGCCAAATCCCATGAAATATTGAAAGCCACTATCAATGGATGGCATTCATTGGTCATTATTTGCACCCTCATCTGTGTTGACTACACTATCATGAAAAAACATGGACTGCCTATCTATCTCCCATCCCATGGCTGGAAAGATTGATGGTGAGAATCTTAGCAAGATCAATGAAGTATGCCAGGTCTTTATGCCAACTAGTTGCATTTGAAGAAAGAATTTCAAAGCCTCGTCAACGATGCCTTTAAGGACATACCCTGATATCATCGCATCAATTGTAATCAGGTTAGGCTGAGCATTTCTACTTGCATTCGATGAAAGAGATTCAAGGCCTCATCACACTGCCCCTGTATGAATAGCCTGTAATAATCACACTCTACAACACCACATCTCTTTCAATCATTCTGTCAAACAGTTTGCATGCATCCTCTAAAATCCCACATTTGCATACATATCCATGAGCACGTTACCCAAACAAATCCTGAAGATCAAATCTCATTCTAAGAATGTAACCATGTAACTTGATGCAAAATCTTGAATTTCAGACCTGTCTCTGCAATCTTGGAATTGTAGTCTCTATTATCACGGTTTCAAATCAAAGTAATTCATTGATTTTAGAAAAAATTGTAGGGTTTCTTTCTTTCATTTTTGAGACTGAGCATAAAACAAATTAGTAATTACCACCACAATTAACAACCAAGCCTTATTTCTAGCAATGGTATACTTAAGCCTTAACGGATTTAGAAACTACTAAAGTAGAGATGACTTCTTCTCACGGAATGTCTTTGGCATGCTTGAATTCCTCTTCATGAGCAACAAAGCAAGGGGATATGGATGTATTCTACGCAACACGTTTATCACTAAGCTCAGGAAGGAATTCATTGATTTGGTGATCAAACGTGATCGTGGCCATAGTATTCAATTTGGAGGCCATGGACTTTCTGGAGACTATGTCGATAGAATAGTCATACATAATAGAAGCAAAAGAAACAACCAGTTCCTTCAGTTTGGCTGCAAAAGCCACCCTGATGGCATCTAATTTCTCCTCATTTCTCCTTATTGCTAGCAACAATCTCTCACTCATGTTGAATATGGATAGTGTGGCATTCCTCTCTAGGTTTGGTTAAATCTAAAAGTTTAGAACTTTGAGTTAGTAGGTTTCACTGCAATAGCCTTAAGGAAAAGACAGTAATGTAAAATCCAGTTATGCTGAGATTTGCAGACGCATTTAGTATGTAAAGCAAGTCTACGGGTAACCATGCCCTTTGTGATGTAAATGGACTGACAACTACTTGTTTAATAAAAAACGTGTATTCCAACAATTGAACTTATTTATTTTATAGATGTAGGTACTATCACATAAATATATTATTTCATGCCATGGATATTACCTCTTGTTAAAGGATGTTTCAAATTATATTTTATTATAACTTAAAGTTAAATTATGAATTCTTTTGATATAGATATTTCTTTAGTACTTTGTAATGGAAATCTAAAATGTTAGAAATTCTAAAAACTTACAATCAATCCAAAAGTTTGCAACAACTAGCACAATAAATTCTAAAACACTTGCCTGCATATCCCTAAGCACAAATTTTCCTATTCAATAAAAAGGGTCAACACTGCTAACATGCATTGCACATTAGACTTCTGAAGAACACATTTTCCTTGGAAATTACACTCATTTCATTGGTTCCCAGCACAATTTCTCTCTCCAATGCTCCAAATTTCATTTCTCGTGCTAAATTTTCCATTGGACAATGTCTAGGAGAAAATAATAACATGCAGTGATCCGCAGATAAATCCCTCCAATTAGAAGATCATATGATGTGTTCAAAACAAATAAGTTATGTCTTTATTCTATATAAAGGTCTTATACTCAGTTTTATATTTTTGTTCTTTTTCACTACGTAAATAATCTAGAACCAAATAATTTGCTTATACATCACCACAAAGGAGGTGGCTAGCTATGGATGAGCTATATTATAGAGATGGATATATTATTTATCAGGAGATTTAAGATATCATGCAAACGTTATGAATCTTTCCCAAACAGAAACTGTGCTTTGCACAACTAAGGCATCATTGGTTCAATTGATATTTATACGAAAGTATTATAACTATTACAGAACTAGACAAAAGACAAAAGTATTCCCTATTGCTAAACAACTACCTTTTTCACTAATTAAAAAAACATCCGACTGGTCCCTAATACCTATAGTTTGAACATTCTTTCTTGGCATGATATATATGTCCACTAAATAAATTTATATTATTCAGCAGTCCTTTAAATTCACTGTGGCATTGCCAGTTTCAAGGTTGTTTATAGGGTGGCAATTAATGGCCATTTCAAGTTATCTAGGAGTTTACTATCCATTTTAAGCTGGCAATTTATGAGCTATTCAAGAAGCCAGCCTTGAATGTTAACTACCATTTCTTAATTCTTTATGGTGGTTTAGATTGGGTCTTGAATTTTGAAAAAAAGATACACATTTTCATTCCCATACCTGCCATTTATGTATAAACTTTATGTGAATATATATATATATATATATATATATATATAATAATAAGGTGAAAAATAATTCTCAAGTAAGAATTTTATCATGTATAGAAAGATCTAGAAGCCATTTCTCCAAACTAAATAGTATATGTTACTAAATGTATTTCTCTATGGAATTGCTTTTATGATTTTCTATGTTGCACCTTGTGATAGCCAGAATGCTCAAGGAAATAGGAATAATTATAATATCACTCAAGCAATTCTTGACTAGCCCACTCCAAAGAATGTGAGCTAGTTGAGGGGATTCCGGATGTTGTGCAACTTCTATAGGTGGTCTATCCAAGATTTGGGAGCTTGATGAGACTATGTGCTAATATTACAAACAAGGATCAACTAAAATGGCAAAAGCAATAGAAGACACATTACAACACACGAAGAAGGTTACATCCAACAATTATTTGAGCATATCTCACAACTCTTTTAAGTGGAATGTGATGCTTCAGGCACTAGTAGAGGATATGTGCTCATGCAAAATCAACATCTTGTTTCTTTGAAAGAAAATTTTGATTTATAATTATGAATCTATGATAAGGAGAAGTTGGCCAAGATATCATATAGAAAAGTTCAAACAATATTTTTTCAGGTGGCACTTCATTTATCTAAAGCTCCAAATAGACCAGCAAAATTTGAAGTATTCTTATACCAAAGGAATCACCAAGATGGACAAGATGTTTCCTATAAAATATGTGATTACAGTTCACATGCCCAATTGATGCCATGTACCTAATAGTTCACATGCCCACAATAAAGTGTGTAAAAATATCGATAAGATCATGGTCCAAAGAATGCAAATTCAAGGTTGGGGTTTTCATTAGCCCAACATACCATTTCATAAGAAGTTTAGGGTTTTTAGGCACTCCCACCAAAGCCATATTTACACATTATTCAAAAATAAATTCAAGCATTCCTTCAAGCAATTGGCATGCATTCTTTACAAAGCTTACCTAATTAATTGATATTGATCTGAATCTAAATCAATCGGTTCTGATCTCATAATTTCGAGATGAATGTACAAAAGTTTTCCAAAATCAAAGTATCCCTCATAGGCTTAGTGTTGCTACCATTTTTTGTTTCCACGTGGAGTGTGAGCTATTGCTGAGTCCTGTAGCGGCCTTATGCAACTAACCCTAACCACCTGTAGCAGCCCATTGTAGCTGCTCATGACCACCAAGTCTATTGATGCTGCTGTAGGTGACCTGTAGCAGCCTTTTGCAGCTAACCCTAACCACCTGTAGCATCCCACTATAGCTGCTCGTGACCACCAGGTCTGTTGATGCTAGTGTAGGTGAGCTGCTAACTGCTGCTGCTTCCAATTGTAACCAACGAGGCTTGTAGCAGACTGCTGCTGCTACCTGTGACCACTAGCAGGGTTGTAACAAACTGTTGTTGCTACTTGTGACAACTAGGTTTGTTGACGTTGTTGTAGGTGACCTACTAACTGCTGCTGCTTCCAATATTGACCATCAATGAGGGTTGTAGCAGACTATTGTTGCTAACTGTGACCACTAGAAGGATTGTAACAAACTGTTGCTGCTACTAGTGACCACTAGCAAGGTGCTTCTGCTCAATTAGGACACCAACGAGATGGAAAAGGAAGTGGAAGAAGAGATGGAAAGCTATGGGAAAGATTCACTTGAGAAAGAGAATAATTTGGAAGAAAGAAAAAGCCATAAGAAGATTGTGACATTCACAGATCATCTTGAATCCAAAGTGGCAGATGATCACAAGCAAAAATCCACAGAATGGAAGATTTCCTAGTTGTGCCAACTGATTGAAACTTTTAATATTCCTAATGATTCCAATAGAATTTAAAACAACAAATAATACCAATTGTCGAATCCATTCCACAAGAGAAAGAAAATTCAAATTTCCTAGACTTGACTGAGTCAATGTAATTCCTTTCCCTCTCCAAAAGCAATTCATTTACACTTATCTGAGGTCTATTTTTCGGGTATACTCAACAACAACATGCATTGAATGTAGGGAGAAACAAGTTGATTGCAACACTACATTGCACTTCTTTTTTGGGTGAGTACATCAGATAATTTTTTGAGAAGTTTCTTATCTGATTTTTGAGGATTCCATAGTCTTGAGGTTTGAGAGAGTCAAAAAATTTCAAGCTAGTGAAAAGTGAGCTTTGATTTTTTCGTTGAGTTGAGGCAAATTCATGGGTAAAAGGAGTAGCAATAGATGACAATAAAAAGTGGTACATTTCTCCATCCACAGGAGTGTGGAATCAACCCACATATGATTAGTGAAGGGAAGAAAACTTGGTTTCTAGTCCTTTCTCCAGTTTGATTTGTTATTGACTGAGATTGAACTCAATGAAACTTATTGAGACTAAATGAGACTTGGTACCTGGTCCACATAACTAGGGATTGAACCTATATATGATTGATGAAGTGAAGGAAACTTGATGTCTAGTGCTTTCTCTAGTTTTCTTTTCTATTGATTGAGTTTGAACTTTAGGGATTGAACCTATATATGACTGGTGAAGTGAAGGAAACTTGGTGTCTAGTGTTTTCTACAATTTTCTTTGCTATTGACTGAGTTTGAACTCATCCTTACTCTTTGGTCAAATCGAATTTAGTTCTATGTGAGGGAAAGACTAGAAGAGTCTTTCTATCTGCTTCCAAGTACTTTGAATTCGATCTATATCACTCTTATTCTTAAGAAAGATAAGCAGATACATTTATTGATTATAGGCCTATATTTATTTGTAATCTCATGTAAAATATCATTACAAAGATTATAGCATATAGGATAAATCCTATCCTTTGGTTTCTTATTGAATAGACAAGTCCTGGATGCGGTTGGAATTGCACAAGAATGTCTTCATTCAATAAAAATGAAGAAACAAAATGCTTTTATTCTTAAGAAGGATCTTATAAAGTCGTATGATAGGGTTGACTAGTCATATTTGATATTTATCCTTATCCATATTGGTTTATCTATTGAGATCACAAATTGAATTATGGGTTGCATCACCTTTACCGGATATACGGTTTTGATTAGTGGAACTCCTACCTCCGTCTTTAGTAGTAATATAGGACTAAGACAATGTTGTCTTCTTTCGACTTATTTCTTCATCCTAGCTATTGAAGGGTTGAGTCTTCTTATAAAAAATGAAAAGGAACAAAATAAATTTGAGGCTCAAAGGTGGCGATGTTTGTGTATATTACACATACGTTGTTCATGGACAACATTCTTATCTTTGGAGAAGGTTCTTATTATGAATGGAATCATTATCATTCTATTATATCCTTATTTTGTGATGCTTCAGGTTTGGCAGTCAATGTTCAAAAATTTGATTTTGTGTGTTCTTGCAATGATATGGAAATTAGAAACTAGATTGCTTCTCTGCTTCCTTATAAGATGATTGGGTTAGAAGGGGGTTTTAAGTATCTTGGTTTCTTTTTGAAACCAAATGGGTATAATAAAGGTGACTTCATGGGAGAGTCTATCAAAGCCAAAACTGATGGTAGGACGAGGTCTTGGGGCCTGGAAATTCACAGGCGACAATAGTAAGGGATTCTCCCCAATCAACATTCTCAACTAGCCCGTTGACTGTTTGGTATAGGGAATCCATCTGGTTTATGGTCCGGCTACCGTAGGTCAAGAAACAAAACAAAGGTTTTACCGGTTGTGGCCCGATCCACCGATTTTTTGTATTTTTTGACTTGAAGTATGAAATGCAAGGCCTAATTAACAATGCAGGATGATGAGGATGCGGGGAGCGTCACAATGTGACGCGCAGGTTCTTACCTCTCATCTTAGGCTCACAAGCATCGGCATCACATATGCAAGAATGAAACAAACTAACTCTCCATCTAACTACCTATATATCCACCTATCCCCGGGGAGCCAGAATATGACTTATTTATGAGTAATGTGGATTATTCATGTAATATTAACAGAAATTACAGATAGCTGATATTTTTCTCTACAACACATGAAAGATTAAAGATATTTCAACAATCAGATAGCCAACTGTTTCATAAGAAGCATAGATTACTCATAGTGGAAATCTTCATGAAATAAACCGGAAAACATTCACACAAGAACATAGGTTCAATGAGTTAGAACGGTCTCACAGTTAATGGACATAAATCTGAAAACGAAATAGTTCCTCTTCAACAAATCCATAGCACCACATTCGAATATTCCACTAAGCTTTCTCCAATAGGCAAACTGTAATTTTTTATTGCAAAAGGAAATAGTTCTTCTTACAATATGTCCTCACCAGTCTTACTGGGAAAAATCCATTCTTTCTTCTAAGTCTTTTACATTTATACAAAAAGGTTCAGACTGTTGGGCTGCCCAAAGTGACCTTTGGGCTTCCCAACCTCTCGTCTCCCAATGTTTTACTTTTATTAAATGCTTTAAAAAGTAGTTACAAAATACAAAGGTGACTCATCCCTCATGAGGAGGGCCCCACTTGGCTGTCCAGAAACTTCCTCCACGCTGCAGCCTCATTAGCGATGCCTTTAAAAGTACAAGGTTCTAAAAACTGGATATTTATCTCGAATTTCTCAGCTTGTTTCTTGATTGCCTCGACCCTGGATGTACTCAAACGGATCTGATATTCCAGAAGTAGTATACTGATAGCTGAGTGATCTACTTGGCTTCTCAAGATCAGATCATCCATGGCTCTGATATCCTGCACCTTAGCTTCTTCCTCCTGGAATCTCTTCTGCAATAGCTCTACAAAGGCATCGTGATCTGGAAAAGCTTCAAGCCTCTCCTCCGCTTTTATCTGGCACCGGTTGAATGTATTGAGAAGTCTTCTAAAGAATTCGGTGCATAATCCATTTCTCTTCTTCACTTCCTTCTTGAAGTCTTCAGTGGTATTGATAGCGAACTCCACTAGGTTATAGTCCTGCTTGAGGGCCTGCTGGTCTTTTGCCGGTAGCTCTACTGGGTTTTCCTCATTCTTCTCCAACCTTGCCATTCGCATAGTCAGGACCTCTAGGACGTCTGGGGACCTGTCCACAAAGAAGGATGCAGTTTCTAGGATCTCCTCCAATCGTCCATCGATCTGTAGCACTTTACACCTTTCTTTTTCAACAACAGTCTGCAGCTGCAACATCTTGGTTTTCTGGGTCAATACATGCTGCTTGAGAGGCTGAAGGTCGACTTGATTTTCTTTGGATACTTCCAAATCAGTGGTCAAAGAAGAGATATGCTCCTGATGTTCCTTTCTCAGTTCTTGAGTGTGCATATCATTTTCCTGCAGGAGGATCTTCAGCTGGTCTTCTAGATCCTCCACCTTTGTTAGTAGCTGACCCTTCTCAGTCTTTAGATCTTGGCATTCCTTCTGCACTTTCTCTAGAGCCTCTTGGGCTATTTCCTTAACTTGTATTTCCATCTGGAGGGCCTGCATCTCAGATTTTGAGGATTCCATTTCCCTTTGCATGTATTCATATTTTTGCTTGAGCCTGTTTCTCTCTTTTCTCGCATGCCTCAGTGTATCTTTCAACTGAGCAGAGGATTTCTTGGACTGTTCTAAGTCCTTCATGATCTTTTCTACATTTTCCTCTAAGGCGTGAAGAAAGGTAGATCCGGCTCTCAGGGTGAATCTTGAATCTAGTTCTGTCCCTAGCATAATAGCAGTATCTGTTATCATTTTACCAGGTAGGCCTTCTGCCTCAACTTTTTTTTCTGTCCTCTTTATTATTCGTTTTGTTTCCCTATCATAATATACAGTGTTGAAATCAGGGATTTCCTTTCCCTTTTCCTGTACAAATGGGACCAACTTGAGTGAGGGGACCACAGGTGTGCTAGCAGCGGGTATTTGGGGGTCCTGGACTTCTGGATTTTCCATCTGCTGGGTCTACTCTGCAGCTATATCAGTGGCTGACTGCTCTGTTTCATTTTGTGTCAGCTTCTCTACTTTCCTCTTTTGTAGCTCTTCATCGAGCTTTCTTTTAGCTTCTTCAACTTCTTTTCTAGCTGCTTCCTCTGCTTTCTCTGTAGCTTCCTGAGCAGCTCTTCTTTCTTCTTCTGAATGAAGCCATTCTGCAGCTTCTTTTTCCAACCTCTGGGGTTCTTCATTTCACTTTTTGGTCATCCCCCTTCCCACCTTTGGTGGTTATCTTTTTCTCGAATCTTCTCATTAGCATTGTCATGTTTGGGGCATTTCTGAAGACAGATTCGTCCTTATCAAAATGGTGGGTATACTCGAAGTGCACCTTGTGCTCTTTACAGTGCTCAGCTACTTTGTTGTGGGTATCATTTCTCTGGAAAGGCATCTCGCCAAAATGGAACTTCTCCAACTCCTCTACGAATTCAGCAGCTTGTTTCACCTTGGTGAATTTGTAGCTTCTTAGCTTAAATGGTAAAGGAGGGTAGGCAGTTTTCTTATGTTCGAACATAAAACTGCCTATTCCATCTATGAATACTTGTCTGACTGCCTCCTCGTGGACTATGTAATCCATTGCATATTTGGGTAGCAGTGAAGGTGTTCTTGATCCTCCAAACATCCGGAAGTACATGCCATTTTCAGTTAAGAAATAATCCGCATATTCTTCTATGACTTGCATATCTTCTTCCAACATACAGTCACACTCCTTCCGGAAAATGAGTGTGTACAGAGGCATAATGAAGTGCTCATAGACCTCTCTGTAATGGCTATGGTACTGGTGGGCCCACAATGGTCTATAAGCGGCATAAACAGGCATCCTTTCCCTGTCCCAGATGCACCTGAGACCAGGGAAAGCCTGGTTGCACAATATGCAGTCTACTAATATTGAACTCATGTAAAACTTCGATATTTTCTTGGACTCTCCCTCCAAGGGTGAGGTCACGCAAGAAGAAAGACTGCTGGACACCATGCTGGCCCAATTGAAGACTGTGCCTTGGGTTGCCACATGAAAAATAATTGGTATCCATTCAAGTTTGAAGAGTCTGCCATGAACTCTCCCAAAGATCCTATTAAGCATCAGAGCGATAAATCTGTAGGGAGCCCTCAAGCTCGCTGTATCATATTCATTGGTCGGTCTGTGTCGGTAATGCTTTCCCTGCAACATCATTCTCCTAAGAGTTTCCACCAGGTCCATTCTGATGCTGTTCAGCCAATCATCGGATAAGAAAACCTGGGCTTCTGGTAGGTGATAAGCTAATGCCACATATCCAGGCACTACTACATTTCGACCAAAAATCCGACAGCCGTCATGTCGGATTTTCGACACTTCGCTGTCGCATGTACGACACTTTGATTTTTTTTTAAGCGTCGGAAACTTGTCGTCGGCTATCCAACACTTAAATAACCGTCGGTTAAGTGACACTTTAGTAACTGTCGGTTAAATTTACAGCGTCGGTTAAGCGACAAAATATCTTCGACGGTAGTGAAATTTTTTGGAAAAATAACCTTCTTGCCATCGGTTAAGCGACAGAAGGGCCGTTGGATAAGCGACGATGAGCGAATTTTTAAAAAAAATTAACCCTCATGCCGTCGGTGAAGCGATGGATAGAAACTGGAGGTGTCAGATAAGCGACAGTTATATCCGTCGCTTAAGCAACGGATCTGAATTTTTTTTAAAAATTGTCGTCGCTTAAGCGACGAATATAACTGTTTAAAAGAAAATATATATATGCCATAAGACCAAAACAATTCAAGTGTTTCCTTATCTGCTTGGGTGCATCGCTTCAGGAAGTTTTACATTTAATATCCACATACCTCAACTCCTAAATACTCTGCAAGGTTTCCATCGATCTTAATTTGGAGGAGTTTGTAGGGTAATTAGAATCAATTAGAGTTTGAAATGAATCATAGCTTGCTTAGACAGATCACTGTGGTTGTTCAATGGAATTGTTCAGCCAAAGCATTCACAAAAATACAGAGAGTGACCTTTTAAAGTGTGAAATATTTAATGGAAATTTTATTCCAAGGGTTTGCTGATATTGGCGATGCTAATTGACCTCGAAAGGATATGATCTCTACCCTTGAAATTGACAAAACTCATCTTGCTAGGGTAGTTTTTCATAGTTTAATGGAGGATGTAGGGCTATGACGACTGGTTCATTTACATGAATCCAAGTCTATAATACGTGCACTAGCATATCTTACATAAGTTGAACACTACCAAATGATATTGTCATAATCCAAAAGTAAATTACTAAATTAAGTGAATAAATGTGAAGCACTCAGGTTGAAAATATACTAGACAAGATGTAAAGTTTAAACTAACAGATAGCAGTTATATGGATAAAGAAGCATGTGAACCAGTGAGAAGCAATATAGCTAGTATATCAAGCTAAGTTTCCTGCATATCATTGATTGGTAGAACATTGCCAACAATCTATCAAATAACATCCCCTAAAGCCCATACTCAGTTAGGTGCAGACTGCAGAATGTATCTTCTGAGGCAAGTGTCTGCTGCCTTCAGGGTTGTTTATCTTCTACCATCCAATGCCAATTTGTATGCCACGCACTCACATATAAGTAAGAAAGGAAAGTATTATTTCCAAGCAAGGGTTGTAGCAAATAAGATGGTATAACATGATAAATTAGGTGTCCAAATAAGTGCATTATGTTGAAAAGGTTTTAGAGAGAAAACATTGAGGATGAAAAAGAGAAAAATGAAATGTTTAAGACAAAATTAAGGATGCCAAGTAACCTGATTGCGAACAAATGCTGCCATAGAGAGCATCCATTTCCGTAGCCGATTCTCGCTGACTCCCAGCTTTCGTGTGCATTCAACAACAACAGCTCGCAGAGGGTAACAAGAAGGAAATCGAATAACAACATCCATGCCAGCCTCCTCTTTCTTATAAATGGCAGTGACCTCCCGTAATGATCGATTAGCTTTTATAGATAGACTCTCATCTGCTATCCTAGCCGCTTGGATCTGTACATTGGAATGAAAAAAAAGAAAAAAAAATTATGCAAATTGTATCATTCAGAAAGAGTAGAGCATGATTCACCCAAAAACAGATGAAAATATATCAAGCATATAAATGGCTAAGAGGAACAATCTCATGTAGTTAACATTATCTCAAGGTCAGTATAGACAGCACGATGTGAGAATAAAAGCATTCTTGGCTAGCATGGCAGAAAGGGGAAACCTACCAGGACAGTTGATATATTCCTTAAGTTCCAGCCAGGTGAAGCAATAGTTTAACTGAATGTTAGCTAATCTTTAAGTATTCCATACCTGGGTATTAACTCTATTGTTGGATTACCATATTCCTTATTCATCGATTTATTCAAACAACCATGGATCTAGGAGTTGTCTAAATCATATTAGCAGCTCTATGAAAACACATATATATTCAAGAGTTGGCAAAATATCAACCAATCCATGCAATGAACAATACTTCATATACCGAAGAATATCCAATATAATAAGGACAAAGTGTTCAAATCCATATAGGA
Source organism: Pseudotsuga menziesii (assembly GCA_001517045.1). Taxonomy (NCBI): domain Eukaryota; kingdom Viridiplantae; phylum Streptophyta; class Pinopsida; order Pinales; family Pinaceae; genus Pseudotsuga; species Pseudotsuga menziesii. Next base: position 58,497 of record LPNX010131159.1, read on the forward strand.
TGAATCATATATATAATGATAATTAAATGAACGAAATGTTATTATACACAACGGGTATACTTGCATGTATTGACTAGTCATAGAGGTGAAGGGCTGTGTCCCGCAGTTTTATTATTATTATTATTATTATTATTCTTTGTGTATTTTATATTCATTACATTTCCTTTTCCTTTAAGAATGCTTTTCCCTCAAAGCATAAAATGTTGTGTTTTCGTTCTTGCTTGTAATGCTTAATTGGGAATATATCTCATTCAGCTGGGATGATACTTTGTGTTCAATAGAAAAATCCTTAATAAAATACACAGCTGGACAAATTCAAGGTCATAAGAGTTGCAAAAGATGAATTTTGGGCATCATTCTAAGGAAGTCTCCACAACAGCAGGCACAAACAACCCTATTTTCTAAATCTGGGCTGAATTTGAAGGTTAAATTCCAATTCTAGGCATAAGCAGCAACGATAAGAAC
>LPNX010131159.1:61930-98165 GCA_001517045.1 Pseudotsuga menziesii
TTCAGCTTACAGGCCTCTCTCTAAGGACAAAAATAATGTTCTATAAATGGGCATCTTTCTAGTTGAATTGTTGAAAAATCCCTCATCCCTAAAAGCTGGCTAATAATTTCTCATCCCTAAAAGTTGAGCTGCAAATTAGTGTTGCAACAAGCCCATATTTAGGAAAGTATTCAACATAGAAAGTTGGACTGAACTGGAATGATCTAAAATGCCACACCTCTAACTAAAATTGGATGCACACAAAATGTTTCCAAAATGGTCATAAGACCCTGTATGCAAACCAAATTTATGATTTTATCTCATATACAGATACAACAATGACCAATATGCCAGCAATCTCTATTTCAATTAACAAAAAATACAGGTATCCAAGCTATAATCTAGAAGTATGGCTATATTCACTTTTTAAAAACTGATAAGCTGAAACTAGGTCAACAACACTTATCTGACTTGCACTAAGTTCTCACCCATATACACCCACTTCATTGATATAGACATGATTTCCCCACTTGCTGTGTTCTTTGTTTGAATGCAAGTTATCCACTATAGGTAGTTTAAGGGGATATTTTACAGCATGGAAAAATTTCGAAAAGTAAAAAGGAAGATTTTTGTAAAGATTTGGAGTTTTGGTATCAGTGAATATGGATAAATGGGATCCAAGATCACTTGTTTTCAAAAAAATTCTGATATTTTCCTTCAAAGACAAATAATCTAGTAAAACAATCCATGAATTCAATCACATATTAATCAGTGGATGCAATGATCCATGTGCAGACATGGAATGCAGTTTTAGTGCAAAAAGCTCAGCCATTTGTCAAGCCTTTGCAATAGTGACCAGGCCCTCCCAGCAAGCGACAGAAACAGAACCAACTCCACAATAGTGCCCAGAAATATCCATGCTAGCAATGAGCCAGAAGACTGCATGTGAAGTTGTATTCAGTCAGCACAAGAGCTACAAACGTTGCTTCATGCTGCTCTCGACACATTTATCAAGATGCCACATTGGATGATCACAATTTTTTCTTAGCGCTCAAGGAATACTGTTAAATATGGTGCCATAAATTATATAAATATGGGCATTGTGCTTCATTTACTCTCTTTATAAATTCTGAGTGAATTGCTAGAATAGACATTATATTCTGTTATGCAACTCACCTCACAATCCTTCTCAAGAATTTGCTGCATAGGGTGTTTCCATCCTACAGTTGTACATTCTATGGTACATTGTAACATAAGTGAAAGGGAAATTCTTCAGTTAGGTTAGGAGACATGGTCTCTACTCTCTTTTGATTGTTTATGTGTGATTGTCATTTATTTATCTCACTTGTTTAGTTTTACTATTGCACAACTCTCTTCCCTGTTATTAATCTCTGCACATCTATTTGCCAAACAATAATGCTACCGCCATAACATAGATCTCAGATCTATAGCTATCCACCCCTGACTTTTTGGGGGGTAGATGCATCACTTGTATAAGAGCTAGAAGATAGAATGCTTAATTGGATCTCTCGAGTCAAGTACCAGAGATGGATTAGTGTTTCAGTACGTGATGAATGCCCACCTAGAAGATGTGCAAGTATAGAAAGAACAGAATTACACATACAACTCCATCATATGACCTTCCTCTGAACTCATTGCAATCTCAAATGGTGGCGCAGAACAACACAAACACTTCCATGGTGGTTGATCAGATAAATCTAGTATGATCTATCATTGAAGATGAATTGCAGAAGCAACATGAGAAGATGTACAACCAATTTGCATAGCTATTTAATGCTAGATTTGTGCCTCAGACTACAGCTATGACATTTGGACCTATTAAATTTTAAACCAATCTATTTGGTGACCAATTCCCGCTCCAAGTCCAAGTAAACATCAAGATCTAGTACCAATATCTTGGAGCTCTGGAAGGGATTGTTTCGGAAGGTTGAAGCTTACATTGTATCACTTCACCAACGAAGCTAAGATGGCTTTCACGATGCTCAAAGTTGCACATAACAGACTTTGCTGGTAAGAATCTCATGTAGACAAGGTCCAATGGTGCAAGAACAAAGGAGAGCATATGGATACATGGACCAAGTTCACAAAGGCAATGCAGAGTTTTATCGCCTTGACCACTATTAAGATCAATATATCAAGAGGCAGAAATTGCACCAGTGACAAGACTGTCTATCCAAAGACTATGCTAATAAATTTCATAATATAATGAAGCATCTTGACATTCCAGATGCTTGAATGCAACAAGATCTTGAAGTGTCGAAATAGATTTCATCCATATAATCTGTTGGAGTTGGAATCCATAACTATTAAGAGCCTTGGTGATGCCTAGCACATTGCTACAAAGATCAAAGAAGAATTCCACACAAAGCGAGAAATCATGGTACAAAGTCTCTTCAATAAATCAATACAAGAAATATCATAATACAAATCCTTCTGGAAATCCAACATTGTGCACTTGTCATTGCCAAGATAACCAACCTATACAAGAACAACAACAACGAAATAATAACCTGACAGCAACAATAGAACAAGCAGATTGGAAAATGGTTCCCTTTACACGAGTTGAAAATGTGTTCAAATGGAAAAGGTCATGTCCACAAAACTCTTCTAGCATAAGCTCAAACAACCCCCACAATGCAAGACAAAGGAAAACAAATTATCCACTTTGAACTAGAGATGGTCAATGTTGCATGAAACGGGTAAACGGGGACGAAATGACGAACAAGTTTTACAAGTTTCTGCATAACCTGTAAACATAAGACTCTCCCATACACTACAGTATATACATATAATGCAAAATAATTTCCATTCATCCAAGAATTCCTTTAAAGGAAAAAAATTACAAGCTCAAGGCAAATACCCAATCTTCCAAAATTAAAATAAAGAGAAAGCACAATTCCATAATCATAGGAAGAATGAAAGCTCACCTTAAACACCTCTGGCCTTGTGCCTTCAATGCTAATTTCTTTGTCATTCCACTCCCAAGAGGACTCAAAACACATGGATTTAAATACAGGGGAACGTGCTTCCAGAACAACTCTGTGGGCATGAAATTTTTCCCCTGATACATCAAATGTGACATCCACATTTTCAACATCTTCAAGCAGTTCCCCAAATTGTTGACCCAAGTTTGATTCAGGGATGTGAATATAGTGGAATCTGGGGCCTTGAATAGCAGAAACCACAACCCCAACTCTCCTAAAGCAAGGGGATGGATCAGAAATCTCTCCTAAATCTGCATGTTCCTCTAAATATGGAAGGGTATCTCTGTAAATAAAGTCAAGGGATTCTCCACGCAGAGGAAAATCAAGGGATTCTCCACGCAGTCTTAACACAAAGGTCACACCAACTTAGGGTTCAAGGTAACCCTCGACACTCGACCAACTCCATGTTCAAGAGAGCAATCACCAAGACACATCGGAACAAGCCCTAAGTCCATTATCTAAGTTATCTTCTTCAAGCCAGACCAATGTGGCTCGAGATCTACGTCTCTCCTACACATTGTCTTCATTCTTCCACGCCAATTCCATGGACATGAAAGCATTAATTTTCAAGACTGTGCAGTTATGAAAGCAATGGTAGAGCTTACTATCCGATGGGGTCGATATTGCGCTAGCCCAACAGACAAATGAGACTGTGAGTTTAAAGGATTACATTTTAATAAGTGAACCGATACATCCGTCGCTTAACCGACACAATATTATTGTGGATTGCAAACTTTAGTCTAGATTTATTTGTTTAATTTTCTCAATTCAACAACCGCGCCGTCACTTAACCGACGGTTATGAGAATATCTGTCTCTTAACCAACGGGTATGAGACTAGCCGTCGCTTACGCGACGCTTCTGACCACAATTTAAAAAAAAAAATTTAACTTTGTGATTTTTGGTAGGTTTAAAATAAAAAATCCACGCGCCGTCGGAATTAACCGTCGGATTTTGGATCGAAATGTAGTAGTGAGGGCTAAATACAGCATAGCCCTGTCCTTCAACATTTCCCATCATCATTGTAGTCATGTCTACTCGGGGCAGAATCCAGCCAATTACCTCAAAGCATGGGAACAGCTCTGGTCTGGTGGAAACTTTCATGAGAGAAGATTTCTCTATGTTAGCATAGATGGACTCTTCTTCGAGGCCCATGTCGAGAACCTCCCTGCAGGAAATCAATCTATATATTTCACCCCATTTGTACTCGGGTTCAACTCCAGAAACACATTGAGTGTCTTCATATATGTACTCGGTCTTTGTGACCTCCTCTACTTCTGGTCCTTCTTCGACTACAGGGGCCTTCTTCTTCTGCCTCTTGGACATGGTGAATTCGACCTGCCATATATAACATTGAGATATTAAGCAATTTAAGTTGCAGACATAAGACACTTTGCAAAATTTTATTCTTTCTGTGGGTACCATGACAGCAACTAGTCGATGAAACTAAGATATAAGCTTACATAACAGGACTATTACAACCAAATGCACACTATCTTAGCATGATACAAAATAGTGCTGTATGATATCAAATCATTCCATCAACCATCTTCTAGACTGCAATAAAACTACATCCATATGTAATGTGCCATTTTCATGTGTTTAATGTGATAGCAATTAGTGAAGCAAATGCATGCATGTGCAGCCTAAAATTTCCTTGACTATCAGAACCATTAAAAACAAGGCACAGTGCTCGGTAATCTAGTCTGTGCATAACAATTAAAGAAACTGATTGAATGTAGCTATATGCAGTACGACTGTGCGAGTCACTTATGTTTTCCAATACCAACAATTTAACAACATAGCTTAACAGGAATAAAATCGACGAGGGCTCTTGCTGTTCGCGGAAAGATATTTACATTAACTTGACTATAAATTTTGCTTTCTGTGCGTATTACTGTCATCTTGCTGCAAATGGCGCTTCGATTAAAAACACTACCCATGAGATTCCCAAAAAACAACGCATATCCCTTCTAACCGGCTAGGGTTTTATACGACTGAGCACAAATGGGCTGCGCGGGATTACAAGGGAAACTACATGCAATGTCAATGGTGCTTATGCCCATGCGCTCATGGTTATCAACTACAAACCGCAGAAAATCCCTTCCAACCGGCCAAGATGCCAAACCATGGTGCACAGAATGGCAAGGAAAAACAGAATTTCGAGGAAGCGGGTTAAACGAAAGGCCACGACTGCGGTGAGAAATGCCAGGTACTGCAAAAAAATGCATATAACACCCCCCTCCTGCATAATCATCACCACCCGGAGCAACTTGGTGCAGACGGCGTAACGGTCGTCCGCACCAAACCCCCATCTCTACGCGCGGGGTTTACAAACAAGGCCACGGGCCAAAATAATTATCCCGTGGGTTAAAAACACCCCGCTAATAGTCAAGATTAAAACCCCCCTACCTATATAGGCATCAAGAAATGGAAAAGGAATACGGTCGGGGAAAAACCAAATACCATAACCCAAACTGTCCACACAAACCTTATCAAAATGCCTCACGGAACGGGAGAAGGTGAATAAATCCTACCTGGTACAGACGTATCCGACATGGAGATGCTTGGAAGGCTTCGCAGCTGCCACCTGGACATAGGTATGCCAACAGCAGGGTCCTTCACTGGCTCAAGAAAACGACAGCTCGATGGCGATAGCGCTTTGGCGATTAAAATAACAATGGAGAAACAATACGTCGTCCCCGTATTTATATATTTGCTCACACGTGCAAGGAGAAAAATATCGGACATCGGAGAGTTTTAGCATCGGAGGCTGGAAGTAATCTCCCTTCCGCAACGGCGGACGGCCAAAACATAGACCCAGCCGCGGAGATACGCGTAGCGAGAAAAATCAGAAGATCGGACGTCGGAAGGATTTTGGGTCGGAGGACGAAAGTTTAAATCCATCTGCAATGGCGGAAGAAAAATCGCAAAAATATTCCGATGCCAAAACCAAAAGGCATCTGATATTAAAAAACAAATGATCGGCAGTCGAAAGTAACTTCTATCCGCAACGGCGGAAAACCAAAGCAAAGCTCCACCCGTAACGGCAGAAGACTAAAACCAAGATAACTTCCGATTCAAGCATGCTTCCAATGCGCTAAAGGGTAGTGATAAAGATAGATCAAATAGTGGATTAATTCACGCAATCAGAGGAAGAATAAAAAAAAAAAAGGGTAGCTCAGTCCATGCATAAGAAAAGTCCTTCTGAAAATCCTTAGACCAATTTCAAGCAGAAAAAACAAACTAATTCAATCAAAGAAGGGTCCTAAATTTTTTTAGAATTTTGGGAAAATTTTGCAGCTGCAACAATTGGCGACTACTTGGTGAACCCCTGATCTTTGAATTAACTCCTTCCCAGTGCAAGACTGTTCTGAATAAAAGAAAACTTCTAGACGCTTGTATTCCTAAGCAAGCCAAATAATGCATTTAAATTATTTAAAGAAGTCCATTCTTTTGGGAGATGGTAACATCAACAGTTTTGAAAGTCTGAATAACTCTTTTGAGGCCAACTAAGTGAGGTTTATTTTTCCTGTCCTCAGGTAGTTTACAGTTTGGACACCACAGGATTGTAACAGAGTGTAAACATTATCCTTTTGTTCCTCTTTCCCATGCCAACTGCACTTTTGTGCTTTTCGAACTTTAGTTCTTTTGATATGAGTCCTCCTGCAGGCCTTTCTTACTGAATTTTAATTCAGGATCCTCTATCCCATAGTGTCCTTTTGTGTGAACAACGTACTTCATGCTTCAATTCACAGACGGAGAGGATCTTGTGGCCATTTAGTACTTCATGCTTTGATATTTTACTTTGATATGTATTGTTTTTCTTTCAGGAGTTTTGACTCTTGATGGCTTATTGCTTTTCTGAATATATGACATGGGAGCATTTATATATGATATACTGTTTCACTCTACTTCCTTTCTGTGAGTCTTTTGCTGTCACCCCCCTGGGTATTTAAGATGTGAAATGGATGGAGCCTCTAAATAGTATTCCAGACCTCTTTTACTTCTGAGTTATTTACAGGGGTTAAGTAAGACTTCAATGAATGCGTTGCCAGCTAGGAACATTGCTACTAAAAGACATTCTATACTTTAAAGCACAGTATTTTGCTCAATATTTAAGTTAATAAAGAGCCCCGATGTTTCCATTGTGACCAAAAGTTTGCCTCTTTATTGAAAACCAAACGAAATGCTAGCAAAGCAATTAAAATAAATAATCAAACAGGAAACGTCAAAGCATTTAAAGAACACAAAATCGATTTATTTATGTACAAAACAAAAGGGAAGAAATTTTTTTCCCACTCCTGTAAAAAAAAAAATTTAAATCTAGAGAGTGAAAGGGTGGGATGGATCACAAAGATGGGATACCTAACCATGGTCTAGCTACGCTGCTTTTGAAACTGAACACATGTTTACAATTCTATAATCATCCTTTACAGCCTGAGGAAGTTGAAGGAGCTCAGGCTGAGTGTCAGTTATATAACTAGCCTTTCTTGAAGTAAGATATCTCAACTCTAGCTCAATCAGATAATTTCCCAGGACAGAATCAACAGATTCATTTCCCTCTCCTAGCTTAGTGACATTGTGCTTCATATAGGGCTCTCTTAGAATCTTAATCAGGTTTGGGCTGCCCTTCTGAGGTAACCACAAGTGAGACCAATCTGAAGCAAAGTACCCATTGAGTCTTGTTGTCCAATCTCGGTTTAGGATCATTCCATAACCATCAGGTATGTATGCTACTACGATGTCAATGTAATGACATATCCTTTTATTCCCAGACAATCGAATCAGAACGTTCTCCATCTCCCCTACTACTTTGACACTAGTTTTGTCAAGTTGAGTGACATCCCAAATAGTAGGTTTTAGCTTCCCATTAAGTTTTTTGCAAACTGCCAGAGGCATAACATTCACGGATGATCCATAGTCCACCAAACAATTATGCACCTTATGATTTAAAATTTCAAGAGTCACAAGGAAAGGTGGAGCGCTAGTTTTCCTTGTACTAGCTAATTCGATCTTTTCCTCCACGGGTTGATTTTTTGTAGGCATCTCCTCTTTAAGTTTGTCAGCTTTTCTTTCCTCATCATCTTCCACAGGTTTGGCAGGTTCAACGAGTGGCTCTGTTTCCTGTTTGCAAGTAGCGGCTTCAGGTATGTCATCTTTAGCCTTCACATCAGCCTGCCTCTTGACTTTCTCTTGCAATTCTTTAACCTTTAGAAGTATTGCATTTTCCTTAATTGCAAGGTTCTTATGTTTTGTGGTTGTAGGCATGTATTTAGACTTGAGAGCATTTTCTTCTGTGTTAAACAGCGAAACACTGTTCCATGAGAATATTGTATCATCGTCTTGCTTCTCTATGGACTGCTCTTTTTCTTCTTCTTCATCACTGTCTTCAGTCAATGTGGAATTCAACAACTTATTCATTACCAAAGACATTGAATTTAACCATTGAGGGCACTTCTTCTCAGAGTGAGGTTGCTGGTGAAAAGTACAAAAATTATCCCCTCTTATCTCCGTTATATTTATTGAGGCTAAATTTGGGGGAGGAATTTTCCATTGGTTATTATGCTCTTTTTTCGGATAGTGGGGTTTATAAGTTTTCTGAATGTCCCTTTCTTTCTCTAGATCTATTATCCAGTTGGAGAGCTTTTGCATCGTTTTCATCATTCCCTCAAGATCATGTGAGTGCTCCTCTCTGGGTTTGGACAACACCATAGCTCTTCTTTCTATAGTTTTCTCTCTAGGTAAATCAGGATAATCTTCTACACTTCCCCTCTCAGCCTCTACTTTTTCGGCCTCTTCATATGTCTCTACCAATGTGGGTTTGGCTTTCATTTTGGCAAACATGGCCAACTCAGGCCCTAGGGATGAGGTATAATACTCGATTAAGACCTTGTCTGAGGGTATGTCAGCTTCATAGAAGTTCTTTAGGTACATTGAAAATCGCTGAGTGAAAATATGTACCTCCTCATTCTTCTCCTTTCTTAACAAACCAAGACCTTTCATTAATGAGGCATGAGTTCTCTGAGTGGTGTATTTACTTCTGAAAACCTTCTCGAAGGTGTCCCAATCAGGAATCGAATTTGTAGGGAGACTAAAATACCAGGAAGATGTTGCTCCTTTCAGGGTGTGAGGGAAAAGTCTACATACCACATCTTCATTCTCCCCATCCCTTAGTCCTTCTAATGCTAGATAAAAGCTTTACAGGTGGTCATCTACAACAATTCTTTCTGTGGGGTCAAACTTAGGTAACAGCTTGTCAAAGGCTTGGGGCAGGTTATGCAAAGGCGATGTGAGGTTCAAAGGAGACCTTGCTCTCCATGCTGGTAATGGGTTGGACTGATTTATATTGACTCCAGCCATAGGCACAGCTACAAGAACAAGAGTCTGAGCAAAGAACAACGCAGGATGAGAACATGCTTTATTGCTCCAAAGGTATAACCAAAAACCGTGAGTACTTGGGTCGAGTTACAAGCTTTAAACTTATTCTGGTGGGGTAATCTTGGGAAAACTAATTTTCCACGGCCAGCCATGCACTGGCGGCCCTCCTTCTAGCGCCAATTCTGTTGGGGCCTGGAAATTCGCAGGCGACAACAGTAAGGGATTCTCCCCAATCAACGTTCCCAACTAGCCCGTTGACTGTTTGGTATAGGGAATCTGTCCTGTTTACAGTCCGGCTACCATAGGTCAAGCAACAAAACAAAGGTTTTACCGGTTGCGGCCCGGTCCATCGAGTTTTTGTATTTTTTGACTTGAAGTATGAAATGCAAGGCCTAATTAACAACGCAGGATGATGAGGACGCGGGGAGCGTCACAATGTGATGCACAGGTTCTTACCTCTCATCTTAGGCTCACAAGCATCGGCATCACATATGCAAGAATGAAACAAACTAACTCTCCATCTAACTACCTATCTATCCACCTATCCCCGGGGAGCCAGAATATGACTTATTTATGAGTAATGTTGATTATTCATGTATTATTAACAGAAATTACATATAGCTGATATTTTTCTCTACAACACATGAACGATTAAAGATATTTCAACAATCAGATAGCCAACTGTTACATAAGCAGCATACATTACTCATAGTGGAAATCTTCATGAAATAAACCAGAAAACATTCACACAAGAACATAGGTTCAATGAGTTAGAACGGTCTCACAGTTAATGGACATAAAGCTGAAAACAAAATAGTTCCTCTTCAACAAATCCATAGCACCACATTCGAATATTCCACTAAGCTTTCTCCAATAGGAAAACTGTAATTTTTTATTGCAAAAGGAAATAGTTCTTCTTACAATATGTCCTCAATAGTCTTACTGGGAAAAAGCCCTTCTTTCTTCTAAGTCTTTTACATTTATACAAAAAGGTTCAGACTGTTGGGCTACCCAAAGTGACCTTTGGGCTTCCCAACCTCTCGTCTCCCAACGTTTTACTTTTATTAAATGCTTTACAAAGTAGTTACAAAATACAAAGGTGACTCATCGCTCATGAGGAGGGCCCCACTTGGTTGTCTAGAAACTTCCTCCACGCTGCAGCCTCATTAGTGATGCCTTCAAAAGTACAAGGTTCTAAAAACTTGATATTTATCTCGAATTTCTCAGCTTGTTTCTTGATTGCCTCGACCATGTACGTACTCAAACGGAGCTGATATTCCAGAAGTACTATACTGATAGCTGAGTGATCTACTTGGCTTCTCAAGATCAGATCATCCATGGCTCTGATATCTTGCACCTTAGCTTCCTCCTCCTGGAATCTCTTCTGTAATAGCTCTACAAAGGCATCATGATCTGGAAAAGATTCAAGCCACTCCTCCACTTTTATCTAGCACCGGTTGAATGTATTGAGAAGTCTTCTGAAGAATTCGGTGCATAATCCCTTTGTCTTCTTCACTGCCTTCTTGAAGTCTTCAGTGGTATTGATAGCAAACTCCACTAGGTTATAGTCCCGCTTGAGGGCTTGCTGGTGTTTTGCCGGTATCTCTCCGGGGTTTTCCTCGTTGTTCTCCAACCTTGCCATTCGCACAGTCAGGACCTCTAGGACGTCCTGGGACCTATCCACAAAGAAGGATGCAGTTTCTAGGATCTCCTCCAATCGGCCATCGATCTGTAGCACTTTACACCTTTCTTTTTCAACAGCAGTCTGCAGCTGCAGTATCTTGGTTTTCTAGGTCAATACATGCTGCTTGAGAGGCTGAAGATCGACTTGCTGTTCTCTGGCTACTTCCAAAGCAGTGGTCAAAGAAGAGATCTGCTCCTGATGTTCCTTTCTCAGTTCTTGAGTGTGCATATCGTTTTCCTGCAGGAGGATCTTCAGCTGGTCTTCTAGCTCCTCCACCTTTGTCAGTAGCTGACCCTTCTCAGTCTTTAGATCTTGGCATTCCTTCTGCACTTTCTCTAGGGCCTCCTGGGCTGTTTCCTTGACTTGTATTTCCATCTGGAGGGCCTGCATCTCAGCTTTTGAGGATTCCATTTCCCTTTGCATGTATTCATATTTCCTCTTGATCCTGTTGCTCTCTTCTCTCTCATGCCTCAGTGTATCTTTCAACTGATCAGAGGATTTCTTGGACTGTTCTAAGTCCTTCATGATCTTGTCTACATTGTCCTCTGAGGCTTGAAAAAAGGAAGATTCGGCTCTCAGGGTGAATCTCGGATCTAGGTCTGTCCCTAGGATAACATCAGTATCTGTTATCATTTTACCAGGTAGGCCTTCCGCCTCAAATTTCTTTTCTATCCTCTTTATTATTTGTTTTTTTGCCCTATCATAATATACAGTGTTGAAATCAGGGATTTCCTTTCCCTTTTCCTATACAAATGGGACCAACTTGAGTGAGGGGACCACAGGTGTGCTAGCAGCGGGTATTTGGGGGTCCTGGAGTTCTGGATTTTCCATCTCCTGGCTCTTCCCTGCAGCTATATCAACGACTGACTGCTCTGTTTTAGTTTGTGTCATCTTCTCTGATTTCCGCTTTTGTAGCTCTTCATCGAGATTTCTTTTAGCTTCTTCAACTTATTTTCTAGCTGCTTCCTCTGCTTTCTCTGTAGCTTCCTGAGCAGCTCTTCTTTCTTCTTCTGAACGAAGCCATTCTGCAGCTTCTTTTTCCAACCTATGGGATTCTTCATTTTGCTTTTTGGCTTCTTCTTCAGCCTTTTCCTGGTCATCCCCCTTCCCACCTTTGGTGGTGATCTTTTTCTTGAATCTTCTCATTAGCATTGCCATGTTTGGGGCATTTCTGAAGACAGATTCGTCCTTATCAAAATGGTGGGTATACTCAAAGTGCACCTTGTGCTCTTTACAGTGCTCAACTACTTTCATGTGGATATCATTTCTCTGGAAAGGAATCTCGCCAAAATGGAACTTCTCCAACTCCTCTACGAATTCAACAGCTTGTTTCACCTTGGTGAATTTGTAGCTTCCTAGATTAAATGGTAAAGGAGGGTAGGCAGTTTTCTTATGTTCGAACAGAAAACTGCCTATTCCATCTATGAATACTTGTCTGACTGCCTCCTTGTGGACTATGTAATCCATTGCATATTTGGGTAGCAGCGAAGGTGGTCTTGATCCTCCAAACATCCGGAAGTACATGCAATTTTCAGTTAAGAAATAATATGCATATTCTTCTATCACTTGCCTATCTTCTTCCAACATACAGTCACACTCCTTCCAGAAAATGAGTGTGTACATAGGCATAATGAAGTGCTCACAGACCTCTCTGTAATGGCTATGGTACTGGTGGGCCCACAATGGTCTATAAGCGGCATAAACAAACATCCTTTCCCTGTCCTAGATGCACCTGAGACCAGGTCAATCCTGGTTGCACAATATGCAGTCTACTAATATTGAACTCATGTAAAAATCTGATATTTTCTTGGACTCTCCCTCCAAGGCTGAGGTCACGTAAGAAGAAAGACTGCTGGACACCATGCTGGCCCAATTGAAGACTGTGCCTTGGGTTGCCACATGAAAAATAATTGGTATCCATTCAAGTTTGAAGAGTCTACCATGAGCTCTCCCAAAGATCCTATTAAGCATAAGAGCGATAAATCTGTAGGGAGCCCTCAAGCTCACTGTATCATATTCACTGGTTGGTCTGTGTCGGTAATTCTTTCCCTGCAACATCATTCTCCTAAGAGTTTCCACCAGGTCCATTCTGATGCTATTCATCCAATCATCGGATAAGAAAACCTAGGCTTCTAGTAGGTGATAAGCTAACACCACATATCCAGGGGTAAATGCAGCATAGCCCCGTCCTTCAACATTTCCCATGATCATTATAGTCGTGTCTACTCGGGGCAGAATCCAGCCAATTACCTCAGAGCATGGGAACAGCTCTGGTCTGGTGGCAACTTTCATGAGAGAAGATTTCTCTATGTTAGCATAGATGGATTCTTCTTCGAGGCCCATGTCGGGAACCTCCCTGCGGGAAATCAATCTATATATTTCACCCCATTTGTACTCGGGTTCAACTCTAGAAACACATTGAGTGTCTTCATATATGTACTCGGTCTTTGTGACCTCCTCTACTTCTGGTCCTTCTTCGACTACAGGGGCCTTCTTCTTCTGCCTCTTGGACATGGTGGATTCGACCTGCCATATATAACATTGAGATATTAAGCAATTTAAGTTGTAGACATAAGACACTGTGCAAAATTTTATTCTTTCTGTGGGTACCATGACAACAACTAGTCGATGAAACTAAGATATAAGCTTACATAACAGGACTATTACAACCAAATGCACACTATCTTAGCATGATACAAAACAGTGCTGTATGATATCAAATCATTCCATCAACCATCTTCTAGACTGCAATAAAACTACATCCATATGTAATGTGCCATTTTCATGTGTTTAATGTGATAGCAATTAGTGAAGCAAATGCATGCATGTACAGCCTAAAATTGCCCTGACTATTAGAACCATTAAAAACAAGGCATAGTGCTCAGTAATCTAGTCTGTGCATAACAATTAAATAAACTGATTGAACGTAGCTATATGCAGTATGACTGTGCGAGTCGCTTATGTTTTCCAATACCAAAAATTTAACAACATAGCTTAACAGGAATAAAATTGACAAGGGATCTTGTTGTTCGCGGAAAGATATTTACATTAACTTGAGTATAAATTTTGCTTTCTGCGGGTATTACTGTCATCTTGCTGCAAATGGCGCTTCGATTAAAAACACCACCCATGAGATTCCCAAAAAACAGCTCATATCCCTTCTAACTGGCTAGGGTTTTAGATGACTGAGCACAAATGGGCTGCGCGAGATTGCAAGGGAAACTACATTCAATGTCAACGGTGCTTATTCCCATGCACTCATGATTATCAACTACAAACCGCAGCAGATCCCTTCCAACCGGCCAAGATGCCAAACCATGGTGCACAGAATGGCGCGAAAAAGCAGAAGTTCGAGGAAGCGGGTTAAACGAAAGGCCACGAATGCGGTGAGAAACACCAGGTACTGCAGAAAAACACATATAACCCCCCCCCCCTCCTACACAATCATCACCACCCGGAGCAGCTTGGTGCAGACGACGTAACGACCGTCCGCACCAAACCCCCATCTCTACACGCGGGGTTTGCAAACAAGGCCGCGAGCCAAAATAATTATCCCGTGGGTTAAAAACGCCCCAATAATAGTCAATATTAAAACCCCCCCTACCTATATAGGTGTCAAGAAACAGAAAAGGAATACGGCCAAGGAAAAACCAAATACCGCAACCCAAACTGTCCACACAACAATGCCTCACGGAACAGGACAAGGTGAATAAAACCTACCTGGTACAGACGTATCCGATGTGGAGATGCTTGGCAGGCTTCGCGGCTACCACCTGGGAACAGGTATTCCAACAGCAGGGTCCTTCATTGGCTCAAGAAAACGACAGCTCGACGGCGATAGCGCTTTTGCGATTAAAATAACAATGGAGAAACAATACGTCGTCCCCGTATTTATATATTTGCTCACACGTGCGAGGAGAAAAATACCAGACATCGGAGAGTTTTAGCATCGGAGGCTGGAAGTAATATCCCTTCCGTAACGACGGACGGCCAAAACGTAGACCCAGCCGCGGAGATACGCGTAGCGAGAAAAAACAGAAGATCAGACGTCGGAAGGCTTTTGGGTCGGAGGACGAAAGTTTAAATCCATCCGCAACGGCTGAAGAAAAATTGCAAAAAGCTTCCGATGCCAAAACCAAAAGGCATCCGATATTAAAAAACAAACGATCGGCAGTCGAAACTAACTTCTATCCGCAACGGTGGAAAACCAAAGCAAAGCTCCACCTACAATGGCAGAAGACTAAAACCAAGATAACTTCCGATTCAAGCATGCTTCCAATGCGCTTAAGGGCAGTGATAAAGATAGATCAAATAGTGGATTAATTCATGCAATCGAAGGAAGAATCAAAAAAAAAAATGGGTAGCTCAGTCCATGCATAAGCAAAGTCCTTCTGAAAATCCTTAGACCAATTTCAAGCAGAAAAAACAAACTAATTCAATCAAAGGAGGGTCCTAAATTTTTTTAGAATTTTGGGAAAATTTTGCAGCTGCAACACGAGGGATAAAAAATATAAATTGGTTCAATTGGGATTTATGTGCAAAGAGTTTATGGAGAACCTTATTTGATGAATGTTTGTGGGAAAAAAATGTGAAAGATAAATGTTTAAAATGTGTTGCTATGGTCCATTGGTTTCAAGATGCAATGAAGAAGGCTCAAAATGTTTCATCTATTTAGAGTAGTTTTTTTAAGTCTTTCCCCATTATTAACCAGTTGATCTGTTGGGATGTCGGCTGAGGTACTCAAGTATTTTTTTTTTTATCATTTTATTGGTTTATGCAAATATTATAGGTTATCTTAGGGACTGGTGGCAGAAATCCATAGAAGGAACATCTTTGGGGTTGGAAATGGAACTAATACAAGAGCGAAGTTGGTTGCCTTATGGAGACTTCTTTGGTTTGTTAGGAGAATGGGACTCACCTCTATTATGATTGTTGGCGATTCAAAAGCTATTGCAGATTGTGTTAGAGGGGTAACTGCACTTCACTCTTTGTTATTGGAAAATTGGATGGGAGATGTTAGAAAGTTGATATCTAAGTTCTCACACATTACTTTTAAGCATATCTTTAGAGAATTAAATGATGAAACAGATAAAATTTCAAAGAAAGGCATTGATGAATTGGATGGAAATATTTCTTTTAAAGAGTTCAGAGATGAAATGACTATACAATCGAGCAGATTGAAGTTCTTTTGATTTAAGAGTTGTTCATTTAGTAAACTTTGTTTACTAATAGCTTTTTTTTGGATGGCATATTTCTTGTTTTGTTATCATTATTAGGATATGTTTTTTACTATAAGCCCTATAAAAATGTCAAGTAATATTGAAAAGAGAAAATATAAAGATCTTAATATTTTGTTTTATCAAGATAGTAATTTATTTTAGATTACGAGAAGAACTCTCTTCTTTCCCCCCAAAAAAAATGTAATTCGTTGATACAACTTTGTTTTATTTATGCAATTCATTGATACAACTTTGTTTTATAATATAAAGTTGTTTTTAAAGTGATTTAAAAAAACCATAATCCTGGTGGTCAAAAGAGACGTGCTTTCTTATCATCTCCTTTCTTCGTTGTCTTCTGGAGTTTATTCATCATGTAGTTACTTGACCTTTGAACTTTCACCAGGTAGGCAGTCACCCGGCTAAACTGAAAGCCCTTGTGGTGGCGAAAAATGCTAACCTGAGTGAAGAATGATGTGAGATGGCATGTAAACAAAGGCGATTGAAAGAATCCATGTGCATTTTGCATTAGATGGACAAACAAGTATATTGCTCTGCTTATCATTCTCAATTGCAGTTATGTCTCATTAATAGAGCTTTTCCAGAGGCCAAGCTGGTCCATGCTCACATCATCCAAAGTGATTTCAAATTTAATTGCACTGACATGGCTCTTCCCAATAAACTCCTAAGCGTGTATGCCAAGTGCGGGAATTTAATCGATGGTCACAGGTTTCTGGAGCAAATTCCTTAGCGAATTGTGGTCTCGCAGAGTATCATGATTGGAGCTTACTTTAGGGCTGGCCATGGCAAAGAAGTGTTGACACTTTTCAATCAAATGAAAGGAACATGTATTCTCCCCAATCAATTCACTCTATCCAGCCTTCTCCCAGCATGTACTCACTTGGAAGCAGTGGCGGAGGTTCATGAAGAAACAGTCAAAAGTGGGTTTCACTCTAAAGTTTTTGTGGGGAATTCCCTTCTTTACATGTATGCAAAATATGGGAATATCAACACTTCACGTTATGTGTTTGACAAATTTCTTAGACGAGATGTTGTCACATGGAATTCTATGATTGCAGGATATGCACAGAAGGGGTATGCCTGAATGAAACATGGTCTCCTGGACATCAATGATTGTGGGAGATGCACAGAAGTGCATGGTTGACGAGGCTGCCAAACTCTTTGATGAAATGCCTGAAAGGAATGAGGTATCTTGGACATCATTGATTTCGGGTTATGCTCAGAATGGGCATGTTGATGAAGCTTACAATCCGTTTGAGAAGATGCCTGAGAGGAATCAAGTCCCTTGGACTGCAATGATTATAGGATATGCATAGGATGGGTGTGTTGATGAGGCTCTAAAGCTCTTTAAAAAAATGGCACTACGAAATGTGGAATCGTGTAATGCAATGATTGTAGGATATGTACATAATGGCCGAAATGAAGAGGCCCTGAATATTTTCTGAGAAATGCAAAGGCACGGTATGAAGCCAAACTCAATTACTCTTGCTAGCATTATTGTAGCATGTGTCAATCTGGTAGCATTGGAACAGGGCTTGGATATCCATGAAGAAGTAATCAAGAGTGGATTTCAATCTGATTTGTTTGTGGCTAATGCCCTTGTAAACCTATATGCAAAATGTGGGAGCATAGAAGTTGGCCGCAACATGTTTGACAAAATGGATCACAAATATGTGGCGGCATGGAATGTAATGATTGTAGGCTATGGGGTCCATGGATTTGGTAAGGAAGCCCTTTTTTTCGAACAAATGCAGCACTGTGGAATATCACCGGATCATGTTACCTTTGTCGTAGTTCTGTCTGCATGCTACCATTCAGGCCTAGTGGCCTGCAATACTTTAATTGCATGAGTCACTATCATCAGATTACACTGACAATGGAGCAGTATGCTTGCATGGTTGACCCTTTCGCCCGAGCTGGGCACGTGGATAAGGCACACAATTTTATCAATATAATGCCAATAAAACCTGATTAAATTGTGTGGAGTTCTTTGATCGCTGCATGTAGAATCCATAAGAATATAAAGCTAGGGGAATTTGTTATAGAATGCCTCATTTAATTAGATATCCAAAAATCCACACCTTATGTGGCTCTATCAAACATCTATGTTGCAGCAGGACAGTTGGATGGCATCGAAAAAGTAAGGAAAATGATGAAAGATGGGGGGTAAGAAAGGAACCTAGATGTAGTTGGATTGAGGTAAATAAATAGGTGCATGCTTTTTTTGTAGGAGATAGATCACACCCACAAATGCAATAGATCTATGAAAAGTTGGAAATGTTGTCTCAGTAGATGAAAGCAGCAGGTTATGCACCTGCAGGAGATTAGAGCTGAATGATGTGGAGTAGGGACAAGACGACGGCTATTTTGGTGATCATGAACGTTAGTGTGCACGTACTTTGCTAGAAATTTCATCTTCATGATTGTTTCAAGAAGAGGTCCTTGCCATAGCAGCAAATTTGAATATTAATATGATTCCCAGGTACGTCCAATGAATAAAAATAATAATTATTTTCTTGAAAATTTGATGACTTGGTTCATATTTATAGGTGTTTTTAGTTATTACATTTATGTTTTAATATAAATATTTTTTATTTTTTGGGCTATTTTTTGGGTGTTTGTAAATGGACTGGTATCAAGTATATAAAGTATATCATAAAAAACAATTAACGTAAGTTGACCATCCCATATCTGCACAGTACAAAAATTTGGTTGAATTTCGTACTATTGCGGAATTTCCGTACAACAAAGGCCAATACAACCAAATATTGCTACTATGGTCCTTGGAACTTGCAAGCCCTGCTGAACATCCAACCTCTAGTGGATGGTTTCCTTCTGGGTGTTAGAGTCAAATTTTTTATAATAATAGTCTTGTAATAAACATTTTTCTTTGGTCGGAGCCTAGCATTTCCAACAAGAAATTTCGTGAATTGAGGTTTCTTATGCTATTAAGAAATTTCTTAGTCTTTTAGAGGTAAACAAACTCCAATTTTGGGTGAGATTAAAGCTTTTATTTTTTAGATCAGAATTGACAGCACAATTTTCAACCAAAATTGGCAATTTAAAAAAAATCCTGACTCTTCAAATTGGAGCCAAGGTAGATATGCTCGCTCTATTTCCCTCTTTGGGCGGGGTGGTCTGAGTAACTATATTTTGGCTTAATGATTTATGATTCTTGATTCTCCATTGTCATAAGATGCATTTTAAAAATACATGTAAACTACACATTGAAAACCAGAGTTCCTATACTCTCTTTATGAAAAAGACAATGTGCAACTTTTAAAGGGGATGCCACCCTTTCATTTGGGTGAGATCAAAGCTTTTAGATCAGAATTGCCAGCACAGATTTCAGCCAAAATTTGCAATTTTAGTAAAAGAGCGACTCTTCAAATTGGAGCCAAGGCAGATATGTTGGCTATCATTCCCTCTTTTAGGGGGTGGCCTGAGTAACTATATCTTGTATTAATGATTTATGATTCTTGATTCTCTATTGTCATAAGATGCATTTTAAAAATACATATAGACTGCACATTGAAAACCAGAGTTCTCGTCGGCTCTCTTTGTTTGGATATCAGTCAAACCCCACACATCCCATTTGTGCATGTAAATAGTGTAGTGAAAAGCTGATCATTCCATTTTCACGGAAACTTAGAAATTTTGTCAAGTCTGAAGAGGTAACCATAAATCCCATAACAATAAACTAGAGTACAATTGGCCCTAATTGGAAAGGCTCATTTTTGAGGGACGATAGATGGCCAGATAGTTCAGGGAAACTGTCTGAAATCCATCAGATTGACAACCATCTTTTTTTATGGAAAAGGCAATGCGAAAATTTTAATCAGGATACTATCCCTTTCATTTGAGTAAGAACACGGATTTTAGATCAAAATTTCCAGCACAGATTTCAACCAGAATTCTCAATTCTAGAAAAGTTAGACCCTTCAAATTGAAGCCAAGGAAGATATTATGGGTTTCATTCCCTATGTTGGGAGGGGAGAAGTCTGGATAGTCATTGCTTGACTCAATGATGTATGACTCTTGAGTCTCTGTTGTCATAAGATGCAATGGAGAAAAAAAAAATCTATATTGCACATTGAAAACCAGAGTTCCTATCCTCCAACTTTCTTTGTTTGGATATCAATCAAACCCTGCAGCCATTTGACCATGTGAATATTGTAGTACAAAACTGATGATACTGTTTTGATAGAGAAACCCAATAGTTCATCTAGTAGTCTGAAGAAGAAACCATCAATTCAATAACATTAAATCCATAGTACACTCAAAATCAAAATCATATTTTCCTCAATATATTGTTTCTTAAATTTATGTGTTCTAAAAATGCTTAATTCAGGACAATTTCAAATTATGTTCTCAAAATGGAATTTAGATAATATTTTCAGATTTCTAGTGGCATGAAGCTCCATACTTATTGTGGATTAAGAACTATGGCATCTGGCTCCCCATCACCATGAAAGGCAATTAGCTAATCATATATGCCTCAATCAAGTGGTATTAGCATCTTGTTGTTTAAAAGCTCAAATATCTAGTAATATTGGTTTTCTTTAGGTGTTTGATTTTCATGTTATCGTGATAGGGAAAAACCCACATACATGGCATGAAGTGGGAAACACTCACAAAGGACTGTAAAAAATACACACTGATTTGAGTTGTTGTAGGGAAAAATACACTCATGCTTCTGAAATATCTTTGAGGCTCGCTACATGCCCAAATTTGTGGTGCACTTAGCAGCCAAGGAATTTATCTAGAAATTATGTTGTAGCAACCAAAGATTTTTTCTGAAAATTGTACTGTAGTGGAAAAAACCTACCCTCAAGGATACATGCTGAGATAGGAGACATACACAACGCCAAAATCACTACTTTCACATGCAGAGAAAAAATAAACTGTGCCTTAAAATTGTGCACCACAAAAATTTGTGGATAGATGGATAGGAGTTTGGGCTCTAAAAGAATTTGTACAGACACATAAATGCATGGATGCTGAAATTAGTCCATAGAAATCTGCACTTCTGAATAATGCCTTAGGGCACTTGGGTACATTTGTGAATTGGGATATTGGTAGGGCACACTCATCCTGAAATCATATTGTCAAGGATGCATCAGTTGGAAGAGTTGGTTGACAGATATGTTGAAGACAAGCTGTAAGCAAATTTTCTGAGCCTCAGGGAAGCCATGTTGGTCTGGTCTTGGGTGTACATGCTGCTAAAACCTTTCTTGGAGGAGGGTCATTGGAGCAGAATGGTTGCAATCTTTAGAAAATGGGAACAAGGTTCTTTTTCACAAACTGCTTTAGATTCATAGCTTATTCCACAAAATAATCTAGTGTTCCTACATACCATGTCAAATGCTACATAATATGACGGATTCTAACCAAACTAGGCCTTAGGACCTTGTTTCCATTAGATCCTTATGTGACCAAAGCTTGCATACCAACTTGGTGTTAGGGTGTAAACATAGTGATTTTAATAAACCCAATCAAAGAATAATCACAACATAAAATAAAGACCAATATCACATAAGATATTAAGAAATGTCCATGGGTATGATAAGTACCCTAAATATAGATCAGTAAGCTCCAAGCCTCCAACAATCAAATGAATTTATGTCTTCATCTGTACAAATGAGGTTAGACCCCTCTTTCAAGTAGGTATTACTGTATTAGGACCACAAGGGCACACTTTAACTTGCTGTTACACAAGTCAAGATTATGTAGGAAATCCAAAAGGATCCAGTAGAGTAGGAAAGAAACCTATTGGTTGGTCACGTGTCAATCCAGATGGACATGGAAGAGCCTGCCTGCATCAAGGTCTAGGAAAATTGTCTTGTTTGGAAAAGGAGATGTAAGACTAGGTTGAGGATCTTTACCAGGTTGTAGCCAAATTTCACCAAATGTATGGTGTAGTTTCTGACATTGTCAGCCATTCTATGAGGAAAACTATAGAGCTAAGTGAACTTCTCAAATTTCAAAAGGAATAGACATAATAAATGTCAAATATCTGTGGGGATAGAGAGGAGTAGAATAGTTTTATCCTCATATTGGAGAGGATATCCATCCTGAAAATGGATGTATAATACTTTTATTCTTCCAGTGGAGAGAATTACCCATTTTGGCAATGGGGCTCAATCTTGACTCTTGAGGCACCATCACTATTTGTGAGAAAGGCATACATGTTAAAGGGAATATTCAGCTGCGATGCTATATCCTTCTTAGGTTACCTTTTGTTTCACAACCTTATGATATCACAGTTGCTAGGTGCACTCTACAGCCTAGTATGGATGAGATGTGTAACTTAATGCTAATAAACTAAAATGAAATAAAATCGAAGTCCATAATGTGAAAGTGAATAAATAAAATTCTCCAAAATAATAAAAAAGAATATAAAATATCTGACCATGATAAAAAAATATAAAATAAATTGAATAAGCACAGATCCATCTTAACCCTAATCTTTCAAGCACTGAGAGGTTTATATTTCAGTTTATTTTTTATCCTACTTTGCCTAATAGATCTAGGGTTAAGACGGGTCTATGCTGGTATTAATGCAGCACCAATAATGCTGCTAGATGATAAGGCTTTATTTGTGTTGTATTATGTTCTCACCTTAGAGGGAAGGGTTAATAAAAAACTATAATAGGGTGGGAGGTTTGGCTATATCATTCTGCCATGAGTGGTAGTTTTATAGTTATCTTGCTCTGCAATCCTTGTGGCAGATATCACTGTAATATTTCTGTAAGGATAATTGGAGAACCCTTTTGTTCATAAAAGAAAATAGGCTCTAGTGGTGTATCCTTTAACAAAGATCCTCTTGGAATATTAGTTTCGAGTTGAAATAATTATAATTATGAGAAGAACAATCATACTTTTTTGCTTCATGCTTGTATTCTATTATTTTATCCTTCTCCAATTGAAGCTATTGGTTTGCTTGTCCTGATAGAACCTTTACTGGGTTTTTACAATTGTTCTTGTGTGAAATTTATTTTTCTCAAAGTATTTAAAGATGCTTAACACAAATTGCAGTCTAAATGGAAGCTGCCCTTTTGATATTAACAATTTGTCTAAACTGATTAACCTCGGAATGGGATTTGTTCTATGGAAGATTCACATAGTTTGAGGGGATGGGAAAGCTAGGGAGTTAATTTCTTGTGGGGCTTCACCAAGAACTTGGTTAGTATAGTATTATTTTATTGCAGTTTTCATCATTTCTATTGCACACACATTGTTGTTTGAATTCCAGTTGCAAGAGTGGACTTATCATTACCAACATATTTTATTTTTGTTTATGAAATTAGTATTCTATCATCTATCTTCTTTTTCATGGAATGGGTGTCTTGATGCATTCTACCTACTCATCAGACCTTCCAATGAGATGTTTCCCTTTGTCTTCAATTTGATTCTGGTCAAGCTTTTTTTGTGTCTAGTAATTTTTTTCTAAGGTCTTTTGCCTCATCTTCCGAAGAAATAAGAACCACTACCTGTCTGCAACCATTGTTGCAATATAAGTTGCTAAAAGAACGGGGTTACCTAGATAAATTAAATTTAATCAAATTAAAGAAAATAGTGGAAACTCTTTCTATTTATTATGAAACTACCAATAAATTATAGAACCCACTCATGGATCCGCAACACTCATGACTGATAAGAAACCATCCTTATCAGTTCACTTATAGGGGAAGCCAGCAATATATAATGACATGTAACAATGGAAACACCCTAGAAGGAAGTTCCCATGCAGTGGTTGGGGTATATATTGAATACCACCATGAACAAGAAAAAGACATTGTATGAACATTAGACATCTCTTGATACTTGAATGATAAGCATGTATGGCTGGGCAGCCCCAAAAGGGTGTAAAGGTCCATTTCAGGTCCAAACTTGCCACAAAGTAGCCTCTACACCTTCCACAAAATCTGCACTTTTTTAATCTCCTCTGCAAGCTTCTCCACATGTCCATACATGGAATAGTACCTGAAATGATATTGTTTAAAGAAGTTCGTTACATGCATGAAACTTGCAGCAATTCTACTAGATGCATGTTGAATGGAAGCAATTAATTAGTATAACTTAGTGGTAGTCATAGGTCCAAATTTCAGCTGATATTGACTTATACTCAACTAACTATTAAACGGTGGGGCCAATTTCAAGCGGCTATTCCCAAATTCTTTTTATACCCTTGGCTGCAAAGAAGACACGTTGGCACACTACAAAAAGCAAGGATCCTGAAGCCAATGGTGAATATGAAATTGAATCTAAACCTCAATCTAACGAGGAGTATCCATTTTGTGATATATGCATGATTATCTAGTTATGGGAAATCAATGCATGTTGTTTGTTTAGTTCCTCCAAAAAATGCTCTACCTAAGGGTGACTAGTCATGTCATTGTTGCATGTGCAAAGTTGCAACCTTATTTAAGAATAAATAAAATTATCTCATGCATATATTACAGAACTATGGAAAATATATGATGCAACAAAGAAGGAAAAATCAAAGTTTGGAAACTATTCATATATGTGACCTTCCTAACAATCTACAATTCAATGGAAGAACCCAATGATCTAATCCATGTTGCACTAAAAAATATGGATTTTTTTTAGTTGATCATAAGGTCGAGCCATAATTGACTGCATATAACTATTATAGTGTTTACGGAAGTAGGTATTTTCATGTGATGTATAAGAGCATCATTGACCAAAGTGATCATCATGTTTACCTCCAAATTTTACTTGGTTGGAGAGAGAGAGGAAGTTCAAGAATTTCATAGTTTGGCAAGGGCAATATTATATGAGATGCAATCATTAGGGATGCAATACTTGAAGGAACTGTTAAAAACCACATATTAGATTAGGAGCTTTATGTTTTGATATATCAACCAACACAACAAAAGCTGGCAGAGAACAGAAACCAACAT
The DNA here is from genome assembly GCA_001517045.1 of Pseudotsuga menziesii. Classification (NCBI taxonomy): domain Eukaryota; kingdom Viridiplantae; phylum Streptophyta; class Pinopsida; order Pinales; family Pinaceae; genus Pseudotsuga; species Pseudotsuga menziesii. Next base: position 87,143 of record LPNX010131159.1, read on the forward strand.
CATTCAATATTGATTGTGGATTTATGGGAATGCTACCTTGGAGAATACGACGCTTTTTCTATGGAGATAAGGTTAAGAAAAGGGACTTAAACTAGAATCATTTTCCTTGTTTCAATAGTTATGTGCATACTTTCATGGTGAGATACTTTGGTTGATGACCTAATATGCCAAAAAGGAGTCTCTAAGATATTTCATAATGAAAAGGAATAACCAAGTAGCACTATTAGATAATGGAGGGGCATTCAAGATCTAATGATGACACATTTAAGGAATCACTCCATGCAGTTTGCAAGGAATATCTCCAACTATTTGATATCAAATCTTAACGCCACTTGTATTTCTATTGCAAAGGTCATTTGGGTCATTTGAGAGGAGATAGTAACCCATCAAGCTAAGAAGAAATGCCCATCCTTTAGGAAACCATTGTTCTAGACCATTCAGAAGGTTTTATGCAATAGCTAAGAAGCACATGCATCAATGAAGAACTCTCCACTTAGGGAAGCCTCCAATGCTTGTATCATGGTGAAAAATGAAATGTCAAGGTGTATATGCTTTATATGTGGAAATCCCTAGGCCAAGAAAAGATAACTGGAAGCTATCACATTCCCCAAGGCTACGAAGACCTATTATGAGGATAATCTAACTTGAAGGGGGCCTCTCTATATATTTTAATATAGTTATTTTTGGAGGAAGCATGGATCTACCCCGTCAAAGAAGGACGTCCCACTCAAGAGGACATTTGGAGGGATATCATGAGATATTTCACATGGTTCAAGGTATGTCTTGCCTATTTGGAGGCATGATAAATCATCTAATCGATTATTGGCATGATTTACAAAGAAAAGAGGAGGAACTCCCTTCACAACTCAATGGAATGTTCTCTCCAAAGATAAGATCAAATACCATGACTCAAGGGAACACTCTAAATTGGAAAGTGACAAGTGGTGGCAAGAATGCATTCAAACCCTATTGTATGTAATTTTCTCCCTTTAACGAGTAGAAGCTAGTTTCGAGGAGGCTTTTAGTGGCCCTTGAAGCATGGATCTACAAGCTGCTAAATGTGTTTTACTTTTATTATTGGTTATTGGAGAGAAAAGTGGATCTAGCATCCACTTATTGATATTTTATTTCAAGGTAAGTTGAGTTAAATTTAGAATCTAGGAGGCCCTTTATATTTACTAAAGTCTTGTAGTTTATTTATACCCTTTGTAAAAGTACCATGAATCTGCCAGCCAAAAAACTATTTCTTTCTCGTTCTTATAGCTTGAAAGAATGCAATTTTAGAGGTGCATTGGTCCTAGAATTTCCACAGCTAAATGGGATTAAAAGGGAGACACCAACCTCTATTTATCCCTAGATAGTGACAGGACAACTGTTGCTAGGGTTTTACCCCTAGCTTGTGCGAATGAGCACCTACTAAGGACAATGGATTCCTTAGTAGCAGTTCAATAATAAGTGAAATAAAAGATGCTAAATAGTAATGAAAATTAATCTAAACATGTTCATGAAGCAAAAAGGTAAAAGGTAAAGAATTATTTTATTGATCTGACCTCCAATGTGGAGGTTGGTGAAGCCCGTTGCGCTGATCCGAGAGGTTGCTCTGAGCTCCAGCTGCTCCTTCTCTTTCTCCAATGGTGGAAATGGGCCAAAAGGGGCTCTCACGGTGAAAGTAGCTCGATGGTGAGCTAGGGTTTCAAGAACAATTTTGGCAGAGGCAGGATACTTGTGATTGTGGATTTTGAATAAGGGGTCTCCATCACTTATTTATAGTGGTGGAGTGCTGGTTTAGGGTTAGGGTTTCAGCTGTTTAGGGTTTTTTCCTCCTTTTCCTCATTATTTTATATTTTTTCTTCCTTTTTGGAGATTTTTTCCTTTTTGGAGGAATTTTGGATATTTTTTGGAGGAAAAGAGGGTTTTATGGCCTTTTGGAGGCATTTTAAGCCTTTTGGAGGCTTTTTAGATGGTTTTATGGGTTTTTGATGGAAATATGGTAGGAGAATGGACAAATGAGCCATGTAATGGGGTAGATGAGGCAGTGAACCCTTTTTGGGTGTTAACAGATTGCCCCCTGATGTGCGAGGGCAGGAGCTCATCGTATGGCCGATGGACATCATAAGTCATATTTGTTTTTCCTAGGGTGTGGAGAAGAGAAGGAACCAACTGGAGCCCGGAACATCGATCTCGAACCAACTGCAAGGACTGAAAAGTACATAACCTCAATAATGGATGAGGAATCATCTGATCATCTGGACGAGGAGGGCATACCCATGCTCGTATCAATATACATAAAAATAACTGTGAGGCCCGAAAAGGGGAACCTGTAGGATACATAGAAATCCACTGTGTATATCATAAGTGTCTAGAGGGGACACAAATCTGGAACATACTGCTGGGCTGACCATGTCTGAGCTGAACAACTGATGCACTGGAATGATAGCAGTGCTACTGAATGTGGTTCCAAAGGAACTAATGAGCTGCTGGATCAAAGTGACAACGGTTGTACTTGCAATGGTACACTGATCTAGAACTGAACTGGGTACTCAAGGAAGCATGGAACTGGATGGATTCCGAATACAATCTCCAACGCAGCCCGGACATCCATGGGAACATATAACTTGGCCGTTCCAAAGTGACTCACCAATGTGCTAGAGTCGGGGGAAATCCGGGGTCTTCGACACATAATGGAAAGGGTATACATCCTGCGCGATTCTCAACGATGCGATTAAGGTGCTGAAGTCGAGCATGTGAGAAACAACTATTCAGAGAGGCAATGATGACTCCTCCCAAAATGGTTCGTAGGCCCTCACCACAGATGGTGATGGGTCCAAGGCGCAGGGGCCTCTAGGTCTATCCTCTGGAATAGAGGGGCTGTCGTCGACAGAGGGAGACCTGCAACTATCAAGGCAATGATGTTTCCTTGACAGGAGCGCGAGGTGAAAAACTGAACTGTGATAGTACTGATGGCGGGAGTGATAAACTGGGGGGAATAACTGGGCAAGTAGAGTGGGTGGACTCAAACTTCCTTTGTTCAGAGTATGATGGCAGAGATGATCGGGCAGCATATGAGACTGACTGGTGGTAAAGGGATCATAGCGGTATAGGATCTGAGGGTGAATGGGCTGAGGGAGACTCAAGCTGTGGTAAAATGGCAGGAGATTGCAGAATACTCTGAACAAAGGTGACCTGATTGGGGGTGCTGCCGAGAGAATTGATCATAGCGCTAAGAGGCACGGGGGGAATTCTTCATGGGTTAGGGAACTAGAAGAAGTGTGGATATAAAATGGTACTGTCATGTGGATTTTACGAGCCCAGAACAGTTCATGCTCGTGGTTGCTTTCAATTTTAAGGAGTCTGAAAGCAAATAAGAAGACTCTGAAGTAATGGAATGATACTGTCGTGTGGATTTTACGAGCCCACGACAGTACATGCTTGTGGTTGCTTTTAATTTTAAGGAGTATGAAAGCAAATAAGAAGACTCTGAAGTAATGGAATGATACTGTCGTGTGGATTTTACGAGCCCACGACAATACATGCTCGTGGTTTCTTTCAATTTTAAGGAGTCTAAAAGAAAATAAGAAGACTCTGAATAAATGGTCAGGTAAGGAGGGAGTGTTCAATCAAGGAATATTTATGATGACCAGGACTGAGGGTGGGGGGGAACACTAGTGGGCCTCCTTGCGAGGTGAATGAATGGTGGAAAAATAACGAAATATTTGTGGTATGACAGGAGTGGATGGCTCATTAAAAAGTGTGAAATAATCTGATGCCGGCCGATGTGGCGCGCAAATTGATGCGGCAAGGTGTAGGGACGCACTGTTGAAATTGTACCAAGTGAGAGCGAGAAATGATCTCAAGCATCATCATGAGCTCGGAAAAATGAATCCGGCGATATAAAAAGTGTTAAAAATGGAGAGCGGCCAAAGTGGCGTGCAAACCGAGGTGCCTATTGGTATCAAAAAAATGGGCAAAAAATGGTGTAGCACAAAATAACGCAACGAGGTGACCATTGTGATGGTTTCGTCGTGCTGATTCCGATGGTGGAAACGGTTTTGAAAATGGACTCCGTCTGGGTTCAGAATGGCCAAACAAGAGAAAAGTCAATGGACTATAAATAGTAAGTGGGCCCAACATGACATGTGTCATTTGACTAGTGGACGTTGACTCGTGATCGCAGTGAACCAGAGCTGAGGTGTCATTTCTGGACGATCTGACCAGTCAATTGTGGAGTCGGGAGATACAGGTATTCCGTTAAACTCATACCTGCATTTTTTTTGGGTTTGGGGGGGGGGGTAGTGGGTCCCAGGGGATGATTTGTACGGTCCACGTGGGTGGACCGTGGGTTAGGGGGTCGAAACCACGGTCTCAGACCGCGGGTTTAGAGCGGGACAGCCGCGGTTGGGGACCGCGGGTTCAGGCTTGACAGCCGCAGTCGGAGACCGTCGAGTGCAGTTGATGTTAGGGCTTTTCGGACTACTGAAGTTCGCTGAGGTGCCTATGATGCGGTCAGCAGGATTGCTGCTGAACCGGTTGGTTGGTTTCTGGGAGCCAAACATACAGGCGTTTCGAGTTCAGGGAGAGAGGGTGGACCTCACCCTGACTAATGTTTATTTTTTGACGGGGTTGCCATGCCTGGGGAGGGTAGCAGATACTCAGCCGTGGGTGTCTGCAGACCTTGATATGGATGACCTGTTGGAGCGGTTCTGTCGGCCGGAGGCTCAGGTGCATCGGAATGCACTCTTGGTGAGAGATCTACGAGAGCCAGCGGTGCGGGCCATGGCAGCATGTGTGGTGCGGGTTCTGGGGTAAAAAGTTGGCAGTTATGGCAATGCTTGACCACAGCGATGCAGTCGGTGAAAAGTGTGGGCCAGAAGTACCCAGCACGGACGACCTTTTGGGCAGTGGCCATCCCTGATAAATGGCCGCCACAGGCACCACTATGACAATCATTAAGGACCTGTTCAGCTTCCTCGTGTGGAAGGCAACGAAGAATTGTGTCGACTCCTCGCCAGTAAAGGACATCTCCTAGGAGAAGGTAGCGAGAGGCCTGGTGACGGATACGACGACGTCCATTACGAGTGACGGTGGGTCGGAACTTCTGCGTGTGTAGGTATAACAAGATATCACCGTACCACGGGTCATCAGATGAGATAGTGAACAAGTGATTATCTGGTAACTCCTCGGAGATAGGTGGGGCCGGGAGAAAGGAAGGGAGATCAGTGATGAGCTGGGAAAGCGCAAGGGATTTAGTGCTCTTAGGTGATCGGAACGTAAGGTCATATTCTTGGAGGATAATGACCCATTTAGGCACACGACCTTGCAGGAGCCGCCGGTTTAAGAGATATACCATGGGGTTAGAATCGGTGATGACTGTGGTATGACTAAGTAAAATGTAGTGTCACAACTTTTGGACAGAAAAGACCACTGCTAGGGCTAGTCTCTCCTCGTATGGGTAACGTAGGGGTGGGCCGGACAAGGTCTGGCTGATGTAATAAATGACATGCTCTTGGCATGAGGCGTCTTCTTGAACCAAGACTCCGGACACAGCATGCTCGGATGCCGAGACGTAAAGGATGAAGTCCTGAGAGAAATCCGGAGGGGAGATCAAGGGGGCTTGTGTGGGAGCTTTCTTGAGGGCTTCAAATGCAGCTCCGGCTTGCTCGTCCCAGACAAAGGGTATGTGGGTACGAAGTAAGCACAAGAAACCATGAACGGTTGTGGCGTAATCAGGAACGAAGCGTCGAAGAAAATTGGATCGCCCTTGCAGACTTTGGAGTTGCCGGAGCATTCGAGGAGAGGGAAGGTCTAAGATGGCTTGGAATTTCAGGGGATCAACAGTAATTCCTTTCTAGGAAATAATGAAACCTAACAATCGGCCTGCCGATACACAAAAGACGCACTTGTGTGGGTTCAAGCGGATCTGATATTTGCGACAATGCAGAAAAACTTGCCGAAGGTCATCAAGGTGGTCTGATCGTTTTTGGGAACGAGCTGTAAGGTCATCAAGGTAGACGAGCAAGATATGGACCAAATCATGAAAGCAATAGGTCATGGCCCGCTGGAATGTGGCACCAGCATTTTTTAGGCCGAAAGGCATGACGCGATAGGAAAAGGTGCCCCATGGGGTAGTGAAAGCGGTTTTGTACTGGTCTTCCTTGCGGATTTGGATCTGATTGTATCCGGAAAAACCGTCCATGAACGAGAGGACTTCATGCCCTGCACATGCATCAATGAGCTGGTCAATAAATGATGTAGGGAAATTGTCTTTGGGACACGCGCGGTTTAAGTCCCGGAAGTCAGTGCATACCCTAATGGTTCCTTGTTTCTTGTTGATAGGAACAAGGTTTGAAACCCAAGTGGTATAGGCAATATGATAAATGAATCCTGCCGTGCGAAGCTTCTCAATCTCTGCTTTGACAGCTGGGAGTTTTGAGGGATGAACGGGACGCTGTTTCTGATGAACGGGGGGTACATCAGGCCATGTTTCAATGTGGTGCTCTATAATGGTAGGGTCAAGACCAGGCATTTTGGTATAGGACCAGGCAAAGACATCACGGAATTCTTTGAAGAGTGTTTTGTATTCCTCAATCTCCTGTGCAGTGCAAGATGCTCCTAAAGCGATGAGTTCGGGGGTGCCTCCGGGGGCAGCGATATCAATTTGGATGACAGGTGAAATGTTTGCCATGTTACCCTCTTCGAAGGCGTCAGGAGCAGGAATAGGGTCCTTGAACCAGTCGACCTTGGGGGGAAGGAAGTCTTTGGATTCAACTGCAAATTGGGTAGCAGTATTGGAGGAAGATTCTTCTGGGAGGAAGTAGGAACGATGGTGCATGTCATCCCAAGGATAATCCGGGGCAGTGAGAGCCTCGAGAATATCCTCATCCGTACGGAATATTTGTGTCGTCAAATCGGTTGACGAAGGAGTAGTGGTGGAATAGATCATATAAATGGTATTAACCTCTTCAGAAGAGGGAGAGTTCGGGGGGTGGATTTCCACAATGGTAGGTGGTGCCGTCTCAAGATCCTGATTGTTCATTTCAAAGAGAGCTACTCTGTACTCGGGGAGATCGGGACAGTGATGTGAGTAATGCCCGTAGACACCGCATAAGGCACAGGAGTGGTTAGTGCGCAGGGATTTGTCCCGAGGCTTAGGGGTTGATTCTAGATGGACAATTGGGATAGTGGGGTTGTCGTCAAGCAATTGCATGTATTCCTGTAACGCCGGTAACTGAGGACATAGGTGAGTCGCATGGCCCAACTGATCGCATAGCGCGCATTTGGGAGGAGAACGAAACACAGGGGGATTTTTGATTGTCTTAGGAGGTGGGACATCAGTGTAAGGTTGGGGGCCTCTGCCTCCAGTGGGTTTGGTAAGAGGAGGGGGGGGGTTTCTCGGAGGATGATGGGGTAGCGACACCGGGAGGTGGTTGACTAGTAGTGACAATGGGTTGCACTGGTTGCAGGATGACATCAGGTGTCGGCGGACGAACGGGAGGAGAAAGATACCAAACGGGTAATCCTAAGGTTAACCCAGGAAGGCTGAAGGTGGCCATGACCGGGGCGCTAACTACTCCTAAGGGAGGGAAGAGGAAAGGAATGGTATGGATGGGAGTAGCACCAATGTGACTAGGTACCAAAGGGGGTTGAGGCAACAAAGGCGGTTGAGTAGTAGGATTTCGCGTGTTATGGGACAGGGTACATAGGTCGGACACTTCAGTGGAAGGTGACGGGGGTGGAATAGATGGGAAGGTTGAGGTCATTGGTGCTTCAGAGTAAACACCCGTCCCCAAAGAAGAAATGAATGAGGTGGTGGCACCCGAAATAGGTTGTTCAATCATGGGGAGAACATTTTCGGGTGCCGCGGGGGCATTGGGATCATGGTAAGTGAGTTGGTCAACCTTGACCACACGTCCCTCATGGGGGAACATCATGGTACAAAAAACAGTAGAAGCAACTGCTCACATGGAATACATGTAGCTGCGGCCAAGTAAAAGGTTATAATCAAGCTGTGCATTGATAACCTCGATGTTTATGAGGACGGTTTTGCCAGCCAACTGGAGGGGGACGTTAGTTAATAGGCCTTGTGGTTGAGCTGAACAGCCGTCATAGGCTCGCAACGCAGTAGAGGACGGCTGGAGAGGGGGGGATCCCATTTTCTGCCAGATGGAGGTGGGCATGACACATGTAGAGGCACCTTCATCAATAATGCATCGATGGATGACAAAGTTCCGAATGGAAACAGAAACTTGGAATGCCAAAGTGGAAGGAAGGTGGGGTTCGGATTGGTCCAAATCAAATTCCATTAACTGCGAATCATTTGGGTCGATAGCCCCAATGGCTGAGAGTAGAAGCTTGCGCTGCGAAGGGCAGGTTTTTAAGACTTCTAAGGCAGACATGGCTGCGGGGGATTGGGCTAAGTCATCGACAATGTTGTAGTTTGACGTAGCCCGCACATTGGGGTTATTGTTGATACGGCGAAGTGGGAAACGGGGTGCTCTGGGAGTGCCATCTAGTGGAGGTGGAGGTATACGTAACGCCTGATCAGTGGGATGAGCGTTAGTAGGTGTATCGGCGGGAGGGGCTTCAGGGGTGGAGCCATAATGGTTCCGCTGGGTCTGGAGGTTGACCTCATCAGAGGACATCATCAACAAGTGGTGGGTACCTGAGTCAAGCGTTGGTTGATCAGGAGCAGCGTAAGTGATTTGTTGTTGGGTTGGTGCGTTGGCTTGAGGGGGAGCCAACGGTTGGGTGTTCACTACGCCTTGGGTTGGTAAGGGGTTTTGCAGCACCAAAAGTGGCTGCTGAGGTTGTGGGGGGTTGGGTGGTGCTTGAGGAGCCGCCTGCCCTTGGCGGTGTACATCCGCAGCCAAAAGTTGCTGAACTCGCTCCATATGTGGAAAAAAATGTGTGTAGTGGCCATAGACCCTGCAAACAGAACAAGGATAGTTTGTGCGCAAATTGGGGTTTTTAGCCTGCTTGGGCGGGCGATCAGGGTTTTGGTTATCAGGGGCCGCATTATTACTAGCAGGAGGATTAGGGTGGTGACCAGCTTGCTCAGTCGGTTGGTTGTTCCCACGATTTCAGCCTCTGCCACGGTTTTGTTGGTTGTTCTGGTTTTGCTGCGGGTTTTGTTGAGCGTAAACTTTCCCTTGGACAGTAGGTGGATTCTAAGGTTGCGCGTGGGCTGGAGTAGGCTGCGGTGGATGATATGTAGGTGGAGGATGCGCAGGTGCAGCAACCTGAGGGGGTTGCTGATAGTGCTATGGAGCGGATTGTGGGTGTGCCGCAGGGGTTGGTGCAGCCTGCTGGTGATAGTAGGGCTGAGGTGCGACAGGGGGGGCGTGAGTAGGAGTCGCATGACCGAAACACTGTGGTGGACATGAGGGCCCATGGGTATGGTGGTGATGTGTCATGGGAGCATACAGGTTGTTTGCTCCAGACTGTGAAGTAGCCCGCGAAGGGTCAGGGCCAGGGGTAGGACGGGCTATGGAAAATGGTTGAGGCTGCGAAGAGACACGGCCAATGATGTCGTCGGTAGCGTGGGATGCCCCCAGCACATCACGCTGGGAGGAATCGTCGCGAGGGGCGTCAGGTATTATGGTATAAAGATAACCCGACTGGGCGTAAATGAGATCGAACTGTTGGTCTTTAAGGATATCCTCTTCTTCAGACTGGGGTCTTTCGAATGCCACATCCTTAGCAATGATAGGAAGGAGGGATTTGAGGAACCAATCTAGGAAGATCCGGTCGTCTAACTTGATTTTGCATAGGCTACGGCGTCGACGCCATTCATGAATGTGGTCCGTGATGTGGGTAGTCGTGTTTTGTCTGCATGATAGTAGGATCTCAATGCCTGCGTCATAGCAGACAGGTAACTGGAAGAACTGCAGGAAGGTCGAGGCAAGGGAAGTAAAGGTGGCATGGGTTCCATGGGGTTGTTCGATATACCACTTGGCAGCAGAGCCAGTGAAAGTGCGCTGTAATAAACGGAGGCGAATATAGTCGTCTACTATGGAGTTGGAGGAACACCATAGATGGAAGAACATGATATGGTTCCGTGGGTCCTCACCTGCCTTTCCCTCGAACTTAGGGATGTCAGAGGGGAGCTTGGTGGGCATGTGAGGCCATGCAGGGTCGTGTCGGATGGGGTCGTTGTTTAATCTGGCTAGGTCAGGCAAGTTGAGGCTATCCATGAATGGCAAACTGGATGAAGGATGTGACACGGTAGTGGGTTGGACCAAGTTGGGGCAGATGCCCCCAAGTGGAGGGGTCATGTGAGGGAGGTTGCCCCCAAGTGGGGGAACTAAGGTGGTATAGGAAGGTCCTGCACCACCATGGGTAGTATGGGTCACTAATGGAGTAGGGATAGGTATTCCCGCTGTGGGAATCGGTGCTGTGAGGGGGACAGTAGAGGGGGCCCCCATGGAGGGCATACCCAAAGTAGGTGTGGTAACTGGTGTCTTGGTGGATGTGACACCAACGGTCCCTACCAAGATGGGAGTGAGAGTCATGCCAGCCATGGGGCTAGTAGGGGTAGTGTAAAGGGGGTTCTCGGAGTCTGGCTCAGAATCGGAGGTAAAATAAGGGGCGTCAGTATCTGGTGACGGAGTTCTATGCCGCTGACGAGTGGAGTTAAGTGACAAGGCTTGAGATCTGTGATGAGTGGTATCAAGTGATGATGATCTGTGTCGATGACGGGTGGTGTCAAGTGAACCATGCTGTGGGGGATCGCCTCTGAGGCACCGAGAATATCTCGGGGACTCAATGGTGACAAGTGGAGTCAAATCTCTGTGGGTTGAGGTAACTACAAATTAGCTCAAAAAACCCTAATGCAACCGAGTGTGCAGAAGGAGAGCTCAAAAAATAGGGCACCCAGGCCAACAACCAACTCAAAACACCCACTGTAACTGCGTGCTATAATAGGCGGAGTGTCAACAGAAATGGTCAGAATACCAAAAAACAGCAGGTTGCCTACAAATAAAAAACGGTGGACTCACTAGACCAAAAGGAGGTAAGGGAGCATGCA
>LPNX010131164.1:6697-18370 GCA_001517045.1 Pseudotsuga menziesii
CCAGGAATTGGCAATCCACAGTGGTCCAAACGAAATTGAACACCACAGTCAACAAAACACAGGGGAAACAGCAGCCCCAAACATGACAGTGAGGACGGCTCTCACAACATGGGAAAACGACACAACCACCCTGTGCGTGAGGAAGAACTTACACTGAACAGCAAAAACACAAGGAAAACATACCCGACCTCTGCGTGAGGATGCACAGCAGTAGAGGCCCTATGTGAGGAGAAAACAACTCCAATTTTGCCCGTGGATGAACAAAACAACATCAAGGACGCGAATTGCAGTGCGTGGGTGCTCAGCAACTCGTGGAACCAAGGAAATGTCTGCCTGAGACCAAAACCACCCAATTCCTGTACGTGAGGAGCCAACAGACCCAAAATTGTGGTGAGTGAGTGAGCTAACCAGGGAGAGTGCGTGAGGGAGAAGAATGGGCAGACATGGGTGGAGTGTGGATGTGGGTATGGAGCTGACAGCCCTGCCACCCCACTCCCAAAGGCAATAACTGCCCTCAACCACTCAGCCATATCTCCTCAACCACCAGCTCTGAAGCATTAAAGAGGTTGACAAGGTTGGGTGAGACAAAAAGGTGGCAAATCAACAAGGTAATAAAACATGGGTTTTTCCCCCATAACCAAGGTTTGACATCCCCCACCCCTTATCCTTCGGAACCATGCCCTTTTCATTCAACGTTGCACTGTCGTAGCTGGTTGTGGTTTAATTAATTGATGTACGGGTTTTACATGATGCCACATTAAAATGTGCCGGATAGCACTACATTCCATCGGCAATTATCCCCATTGCCGAAACATACACAACCAAATCGATGGTGGGGATTTTGCCTTGAGCTCCTCACCATGATTAATTACAATTTACACATCATGCAAACGGGGTCAAAACTGGGGACGTGACACTCCATCATAATTATTTATAAATAATATTCCATCAATGATCTGATATGCAGCTGATTTAAGGCACAAAGCTCTTCGTTGTTTGGAATTCCAATGTTCTAGCAACAATCCTTCCTGAAGGTAATGAACAAGCTCTCGGTACCAGGAATTTGGAGTAGTGAAAAGAGGGCATACATCCATCATATGTAACTCAGCTTCATTGTCCCAATTGTTTTCTTCATTGTATTTACCTTCAGCCATTAGTTTGCACAATCCTTGCCCCTTTACTATAGATTTTGGTTTGAATTCAAGATCATATTCTTGTAAATTTGTTACCCATTTGCCTCTTTTTTCTGCTAATTCTTTTTGTACAAGAAGAGACCTTACAGCTGGGTGTGGAACTATTACCTTAGTCTGATTCTTAAGTATGTATGGCCTGAATTGTTTTACTGCTTTGAAGACTACGTAAGCTTGTTTATCCATATCTCGGTAATTCAATTCGGCTCCCTGCATACCAGTGCTCATAAATGATATGGGGTACTCATCTCTCCCATCTTCCTTCTGTGTAAGCACCGCTGCCAATGAATCATCAGATGCGAAAGTGTACAAAATAAAATCTTTTTTAAAATTTGGACTTTTAAGAGATGGTGCATGTGTAATAGATGTCTTTATATTACTGAATGCATTCTTCTCCACATCAGTCCATTTGAATTTTACACTTTGTTTCACCATTTTCTGCAAAGTTTTGACTATTTGGGAAAAATATGGTACAAAACTTCGCACAAAATTAATTGTCCCCATGAATGATTGCATACTCTTTTTGATATGGGACAAAGGGATCTGCTCGATGGCTTTAATATTTTATGGGTCTATGGAGATATCTTTTTTAGAATCAATGTGACCCGGTAGCTTTCCTTCTATAACTGCAAACACACATTTCCTAGGATTTAGTGAGATGCCATATTTTCGACAACGCTCAAAAATTTGTTTTAGATGGAATGAGTGTTCTTCTCTCTTCTTTGAAAATATCATGACATCATCGAGATATACTACAACACTACGGCCAATCAGACCGCAGAAAGATATATCCATGGCCCTCTGGAAACTAGCTCCAACATTGATGAGTCCAAAGGGAATTCTTATATAAACGAAAGTTCCCCACTTTGTTCTGAATGTAGCTTTAGGTCTATCCTCTTTAGCTACTAATACTTGATTATAGCCAGAGAATCCATCTAATAATGAAAATAACTCAGAACCTGAAACCATCTGCAATATTTGTTCCATTGGTTGGACTGGATAGTTATCTTTATCCAAAGCATGATTTAGGTTTATGAAATCTACACATAACCTTATTTCTCCGAATTTCTTCATCACTGGCACCAAATTAGAAACCCATTCCGAATGTATGAATTTGAATATAATTTTAGCATCTAATAATTTTTTCACTTCACTCTGAATTAAAGGTTCCCATTTTGGATGCATTTTCCTGAAAGGTTGTTGATAAGGCTTGGATCTAGCTCTAATAGGGATGACATGTTGTATAGTATTCATGTCATATGTCTTAAGCTCTCCATATCTCCAGGAAAACACATCTTTGTACTGTTTGAACAAACTAATGAACTTATTTCTTTCACCCAGAGAATAGCACTTTTCAAAATTTACATATCTGGGTTTAACTTCAATTCCCAAATTTATCAGCTCGAATTGTAAGGACGAGCTATGAGTCTTGACATTTGCTAGCCTTCTGAATTTCTTGTATTGATCAAACATTCGCTCTAAGGTCTTGACTCCTTTAGGAATAAATTTGTTGAATTTTAATTCAGCTTGGTGTTCTTCATCATCGATTATTGCTCCTTTGAAGGTTTCATCATTCATCAAACATTCCAAGATTTGTTGATCATCATCAAAAACTTGTAGATTGGTAATCATGTCTGGAACCGAAGGCCTGAAAAGTAATTCAATAGAACACTGTTATTTGAAGGTACAAGCCTTGCAACTGAGGTAGCTAACAAGTTAGCTATTGTGTTCTTTAGTCTAGGAATGGATACAATATTAAATGCATAAAAATTTGTCAGCAAATCTCACACTTCATTCTAATAGGATTTTAAATGAGGTAAAATGCAGTGTATCTAATTTTGAATTTGCTTTACAATTATTTCAGAATCCCCATACACTTTCATATTTTTTACTTTTAGTTCAATTGCTTTTCTTAGTCCCTGAACCAGTGCTTCATATTCGGTTGTATTATTGGCACATTCGAACTCTAATCTAGATGAAAGAAAATTTTTATTTTTCTTTGGATCAATCAAGACACAGACAACTCCCGATCCTTCCAATGTTTTAGATCCATATAAAAAAAGTGTCCAAAAAGTATCTACTTCTACTGTACTTGAATCAAAAACTACATCTGAAACTAAATCTACTATTTTATAATCAATCTCATCATCCTGTGAAAATCGAAGGAGATTGGGCTGGGTGTCTGGTGTGTCGTTGGCTTCTTCTACTTGGTAATTTCCCGGTTCTAGTTCAATGAAGTAATTTCCCAATACAGAATTCATTGGTTCATTCTTACCCACCAACTGAGTAACATTGTGCTTCATGTGGGGATCTCTTAATACTTTTATTTGATTAGGACTTCCCTTACAAGGAAACCATAGATATGACCAATCTGATGCAAAATATCCATTTAGCTTTGCTGACCAATCTTGACTCAAAACAAGTCCATAAGCCTTAGGTATGTCTAGTACTACAATATTGATGAACTAACATACCTTTTCATTTGAAGATAAGCGAATCAGAACATCTTCCATTTCCCCAATTACCTTCACAGTTTTTCTGTCTAACTAAATAACCTGCCAGTTAGATGGTTTAGGTTGTCCATTTATCTTCTTGCAGACTAAAAGTGGCATAACATTTACTAATGCCCTTGAGTCTACTAAATAGTTGTGCACGTTATGGTTGAAAATATCGAAAGTTAGGAGAAATGGTGGGCTTTTTTACTTAGACAACCTCCCACACTTGCTTCACCAATTTCTTCTTCTTCAGGTTGGTTGTCAGTGGGAAGCTTTTCCTTTGGTAATTCAAGTGCTTTTAACATTTTTTCTTTCTGCTCAGGCACATTACACATTTCAAACAGTGAAATATTTTCCTTATCCCTTTTAATATCTTCCAGAATATCATACCCCATCTTATGTTCTTCGATATTCTTTTTTACATTATCAATCTTCTCTTCAACAGGCTTAACAAGTATGTTGATTTTTTTTGGATATTGACTGGTAATGGGAAATTTAGGTATTTTATCAGCTGTGGTGCTCTTTTGTATTTTATTTATATTCTCTTGAAGTCTCTTAATTTTTGAGAGTATTGACCTATATTCTTTTATCAAACCCTTACTTCTTGTTGTCACGTTTGTTTCTGATATTTCCTCATGTTTCAGAAAACCTTCCTCTTCTGTATCAAATAGTGAGACATAGTCCCATAAAACTAAAGCATCCTCTTCTTGTTTTTCTATGGGTTGATTATTTTTTTCTTCCTGTCATCATCTTCTGTTAGTTTGGAGTCCAATAGCTGATTCATTACTAATGTCATCGAATCTATCCATTGGGGACAATTTTTCTCAGAATGAGGCTGCTGATGAAAGGTGCAAAAATTATCCATACCTACCTCAGTTAAATTCATTGATGCAGGACTGTGTGGAGGAGGTTTAGATTGATTTTTGTCTTATTTCCTTTTATAGTAAGGATTATATGCTTTATGAGCTTCCTTTTATTTTTCCAAATCTATCACTCTATTAGATAGCTTCTGCACCATCTTCACCATCTCTTCAAAATCATGTGATTTCTCATCCTTAGGCTTAGTCAGTAACAACACTCTCTTACCAAAAGATTTTTCTTCCAACTGCATAGGATAATATTTTATGCTCTCCTTCTCAGCCTCTACCCTCTTAGCTTCTTCATAAGCTTTTGGCAATGTTGGCTTGACTGACATCTTGGGAAACATGGCCAATTTAGGCCCTAGAGCTGAAGTATAGTATTCAATCAGAACTTTATCAGATAGTTTATTAGTTGCAGAAAAATTCTTTATATAAGCAACAAATCTTTGAGTGAAATTATGCACTTTTTCTTTTCTTTCTTTATTTAAAGCGCATAACCCTTTCATTAACGCTGCATGATTTTTCTGGACTGCATATTTTCTTCTAAATAATATTTCAAATGTGTCCCAGACTATGATTGAATTTGTAGGAAAAGCAAAATACCATGAAGCTGTTGCTCCTTTCAGGGTATGTGGAAACAATCTGCAGACTACATCTTCATGTTCTCTAGCCCATAGTCCTTCTATAGCCAAGTAAAATCTTTGCAAATGATCATCTACCAAAATATTTTCACTTGGGTCAAACTTAGGAAACATTTTCTCAAAGGCTTGAGGCAAATCATGCAAAGGAGGTGTTAGGCTTAATGGTGACCTAGCCCTCCAAGCAGGTGGTGGATTTGGTGGGTTGGGTGGCTGATTTCCGTTTACATTTGTCATTATTTTAAGTGGAGAATGAGGTGGTGAATGAATAGGGGTATGAATAGGTGAACAGTAAGGTGTATTTGGGCCCAACTGATTCAAAGGTTGATCAAATTCCTGTAGGGTTTCTTCTACCAGTTCTTCAAGGTCTTCTACAAATACAGAATATTCTAACTGAGGACGATCTCTTTTCTGATATTCTCTTCTGGGTAAGACAAGAATAATTGGTAATCCTCCAATCTTCTTTGCATAAGCCCTAGTAAATCTTCTCATATCATCAACTACTTCATTATCGATAGAATATAGATGCTCTTTACCCTTCTATTTCAAAGTTGGATTGGGAAACAAACTGCTTTCAGAACTGTCACCGGTGGAATAACTTCGAGAAAATGGGTTTCCTCGGACAGCCATGCACTGGCTTCCCTCCTTCTAGCACCAAAAAATGTTGAGGCCTAGAAAATCATAGGTAACAATAGGTATGGATTGTCCCCAGTAAATGTTCCCAACTATCCTGTTACTGTTTGGTATGGGGAATCCATCCAGTTTACGGTCTTCCTATCGTAGGTCAAGTAACAAAATAAAAGGTTTTACCGGTTATGGCTTGGTCCACCGTGTATATTTTTTCTTTTTCTTTTTGGATTTAAGTATGATTTACAAGTGCCTATCTAAAAATTCACATTGATAGAGAATATGAGGAGCGGTCACAATGTGATGCACATGTTCTTACCTCTCATCTTAACTCTCTCGCATCTAAATCACACATAGCAAGAAACTAAAACTAACTATCTAACCTATCCCTAGGGAGAAATATTATCATTTATCACTGAGTAATATATTTATGTGCATGCATTAAGAAAAATCATAGATAGTTGTTACTTATTTCAAAACACATGAACATTAATAGAGATATGAACAACAAGATAGCTTATTATTTATGAAAAGACTTCATTACTCACAGTGGAAATTTCATAGAATAAACTAGAGTGCATTCACAACAAAAACATAGGTTCAAAGAGTTAGAACGATATCACAGTTAATGGACGCAAGATAGAAATGAAATAGTTCACATTCAACAGATCCATAGCACAGCATTTGAAACATTCCACCAAGCTTTCTCCAACAGGAAACTTGTAATTCTTTATTGCAAAAGGAAATAGTTCTTCTTACAACATACTCTCACAAATATATCTGCGAAAAATTCCCTTCTTACATCTAACTCTCCTATATTTATACAAAACAACAAAACCTTTGGGCTACCCCCTGTGACCTTTGGGTTCCCCCAACCGTTCCATCCCACCATTTTGTCTTTTAGTGAGTACTCATGACTTATACAATATGTTACATTTTAGATTAAAATTTAAGAGCAATTTATAAAGAGAGACCATCTTGGTAACTGATGAACTTTTTCCAAGCCTGGGCCTCTACTGCTATCGATTCTGCTTAGTAATCCATCGGTCTTTTTTGAGATCCTGTTGATCTCAGGCCTTCACTTTCTTCTTTTTTGAGCAACATCTCTGCTTCTTGCATTTCCTTTCTTCATCCAACTCCTTTCTGCTTTGTCTTTTAGATATGTCTTCTTTGCAGCAGCAATCATCAAACTGGGTTTGAAACATCCTCTAAGTCCGTCTGCAATTAAAATGAAAAAATCATCATTAATCTGGACTACATTCAAGATCAACTAAATTTTCAATAAAACGTAAACCACACTACCAATAAAACTAATTATCAAATGTGAGGCCCTGTACTGTGTTTTGATTATGAAATCCCTAACTCGGTCAAAAATCAAAAACCTCCGTTGCCCATGAAATAGTGTAAAGGCTCACAAAAAATGACGGGAAAAACCCTCACGGATGGGAAAAATACTAAGCATTGGGCTGAAAAACTCCTCATTGGTGAGCAGAACAACTATATGTCGGATGGTTAATTCACTAAGGAGCCACAATGTCAGAAAACATACAAACTACGTCTTCCATGATCAAATAAAAACTTCGGCGATCGGAGGTTTTAAGGACTATGTATCGACAGCTCAAGACACAAAATAATCCGCAGTATCGGTGAGACAAAGCTGAAAGTTTCCTCAATGTCAGTGATATAAAGCACTAGATGCTGCCGAAGTCACGTATCAGAAATCAAAACCATTAATTAATAAACGTCGAAACTTGAAAACACTAATCACCAATGAGATAGTTCACTAAGCAGACGCAACGGAGGGAGACAGACTGACTGTGAGTTCTTTGTATCACAAAACCGTCGAAAATTGGGATATTTAATAACTGAATATTGGTCACTCAAATCTCAAAGATGTTGCCGTGTTGGCAACACAAAGGACTAGTCCTCCGATCAATCATCAACACCATTCTGATAGCGAAAACAAAAACATCTCAAAGTAAAAAGTTTGATCAATAAAACCAGGGCATCGGTGAAAATCAGAACTAGCCATCGGCACACTCTCTATTTGCCCTCTGTAATAGTGGAAATATAGAAACTAATGCCCCAATTCACACATCAATAGACTTTCGATAGCGATCAGAAAAAAAATCATTGAAACAGGAAAAAAACATCGAAAACATTAAGTGTTGGAAAGACTTTAAAGTTGTGCAATAGTAAAATTAGTTCGTTTCATCTTTGAAATAGTGGTGGCATAGAGAACTAAAACCCTGACTTAATCTTCAACAAACCTTCGATAGCGATAAAACCAAACCATTAAAAAATTAAAAAAAATGTCAAGTTCCATTGTCAAAAGTATTGGCAGTTTTAGATCATTCAACTTCTGAAATGAAAGAAAACAGTTGACCTCAATTCAACCTCAAAAGATCCAAATTTGTGGCAGAGGAAAGACAGAAATCAGGAATCCAAACAATCCCAGGAAAAATGAAATTAAAAGGAGGGTCGAAAATTTAAAAATTTGGGAAAATTATTGTAGCTACAACAGAAAGGAATGAAACAAACCAATCAGAGGACCCAACCCGGAATTAAATGAAGAAAACCCCAAAGATGAATTACACGGGGATTTAAACCAATTAAGAATTTTGAGTGATGAACTGAAGAACACCAGGGAACCCTCTAAGGTTTCCCTCACTATATCACTAGAAAACAGAATAAAATCTATCAACATTTCCCACACTGAGATAACCAGTTTGAGCGAATATAGGGCTTAAATGAGACAACATTATGGCACTGGTATATCCAAAGAGGATATAAAAAAATTGAATATCACAAAATCCCAACCGTGGAGCAAATTTACAGATTCAAGAACAAGACAGCCTCCATATGTGAGGAAGAGGCGAGTTTGCATGGACTGGTGTAATTACCAGCCATGGAGAGAAAACTGGAGGAAGATATGGTTCATGGTTTTTGACAAGCCTCCATGAAACAATATTGAGTTCCCACAGTATTTTCTCAGGAAATTGTGGGCTGATTGTGTGTTAGGGTTCCATGTCAACTACTTTGACATCACTAAGTTCCAGGGCGTTGGTTTTGGCCCATCCCAAGATCAACCTCACGCCCACCAAAACCCACTCAGAGGACCTCCTACACCTAGGCGAGAGCCAAACCCACTTCTTCAACCCCTTGGGTTAGGTAGCAAGATATATGAGATCCATGAGTCCATTAGACATGCCACATGACACATTCTTAGGCATACCACATTTGTGGCTATGTCCTCATAGAGAAAGCAAGACCACCCTGAGTGAAAAACTTCTGCACGGTCTACTGGTGGTGGGAGAGGGAGAGTAGCTACATGTGGTAGCTAGGATGAGCCATTTATCTCTACGGGACCATTGCCACATCATTCTTCTCGTTGTGGGAATCCATGCCAGGTTCCCACGTAGGAGCATGCCACAGAGAGCTACCTACACCAGGTTAGTTATTATTTTATTTAATGTTGAAGTATTGATTATACGTTATGCAATTTCATAATTTATAATAAATTTAACTTAGAATCAGATGTTGATGACTTTAGTTTTTTAATGTACATTTATTCATTGATGAGTCTCCAACAATCGGGTGGGAGGACATTGGTTCCTTAAACTTAGATTGAGCCATGGTAGCTGCAGAGGACATCGTGGCACCATACACACATGTATTTTTCTTTCAGTAATTAAATTTAATGTTAGTAGTTAATATTGCCATCCAATGTAGTTATTATTTAGTAATTGAATCTAAATATTTTTGTGCAAATGAACAGGTGTCCATAGGAATAAGTGACCAGCCATCCCCGTCGGGGATCAGCACATCCCCTTGCGAGTAGGTATCTTGTAATAAAGTATAAATTTCATTTCATTTTTGATGGCTTAGAGTTGTATAGTTATATTTTTATGTATTAATATACGATGCCATGAATATGTATGCAGGTCTGAGTACATAGGCATGTCGATGTCACTATCTCTCCACCAACTGCCATTTTCCCACCATATATGTTAGGCGTAGTCCTTAACATACATGTCCCTTTCCCTGCAACCCTCCCCACCCCATTCCATCCATCCCTTGCCTCCCATCCACCACTACACTTCCATCCAGCTCCCCCTTCTTCATCACAACCTTCACTCACTCTGCCCTACCCCACCCATCCACCACCACACTTCCATCCAGCTCCCCCGTATTTGTCATAGCCTTTGCTCACTCCCGCTCACCCCACCCACCCACCCCCTCCCTTGTAGTTTCCCATGTTTCCACCCTCCCCTCTTTCAACCATGATACATCATCCATCCACATTCACCCATCCCTCCACCCCATCCCAGACCTCATCCCCCTCCCCCATATTCCCCCACCACCTTATTTTCCTCTTCTAGGGTGGCCCATTCCATTCTATAACCAGTTATTGTTTATTGTCATACATCACCACTTCGCCCACTCCAATCCACGCCCTCTCCCACCATGCCCCCTACTGTTGTAGACAATGTCAATGTGGCTGGATCCTCTGCTGTGCAATCCACCCTAGCATCAAAGTAGGTTTTCCATTACACTGCTCCACCTACCACCCCTAAGGAGCAACCGATTGCTCCACCTACCAGCCTCTAGGACTAGCTTGTTGTGTTCACAGTGAGATTGATTACTTTATGAAAATCTCGTGCAATATTAATGAAAATTAACATAGGCAGTAAATTATATGAGTTATCTCATTGTTTAAATGTTGCAGGGTGGAATTGCCGAGAGACTTGGATCATAGAGGAGGGCAGCCCGCTCACCACTTGTGATCTCGTCTCAGGTGAGATATTTAAAATTTGAAAACGTAATTTTTATTTTTAAATTTGGTTTTATACTTGTATAATTTCCTGTAGGAGTTGACATTTTATTTTTGTCATTTCAGATCCCAAGGGGAGGTGGTTGAAGCAACTAGAAGAACCGAGCTTCCTCTAGCTCGAAGAAGAGGAAGATCGATTTGGAGGTGCACCTGGGAGCTCTGAGGGTGGGAAGGAGGATTAAGAGACCCTCCTACGTACACTAGCCATGATGTGGCATTTTGGCATGAGTTTCCATATTTTGTATAAGGCACGAGTTTCCATATTTTGTATAGGGCATGAGTTGCCATATTTTCTATATGACACGAGTTGGCATTGTATATACATTGGGAATAATGTTCCATTTTTCACTACTACTATATATGATTGGAAATTTGTGTATATTAATATATCATTTTGCACTTCTTTATATTACTTTTCCTTTTATTACAGATTTGCATACATTATGTCGAACGTAGTAGTAGTTTATAGTTGATGCGCTTGCAATACTTATTGTTGACGAAGCAATAAAGTTTGTATGTTCACAACAAAATGCATAAACAATTTAACACTGTAGGGTAGTTAATAAAAAAACACCTGATTGAATGGAAATTTCATACCATTTGATTGACCGAAAATTTCATAGTATTGATGAGCTAAGAATAATATTGTACATGACTATTGTTGGCTTGCATTTGTTACATCTACTTGGCAAACATTGATTTTGATAAATTTGGCAATTCATATCATTTGAAGACGAAGTTGACATTGCTTACTCTCATTGAATACATACATATTTTTTATTCTTTTGTTGAGCACTTGCAATGTTAAGGATCTATTGTACTTGTTGCAATTTTAACGATTTAAGGGATAGCATGCATAACCTATGGTTTAGAATCAATGAAGAAACCCTAACCCTAATTGAATTTTAAAGGTTAGCATGCATAACCTAGGATTTATAATCAATGAGGAAACCTTGACCCAAACAGTGTTTTGGGGTTAGCATGCATAACCTAGGGTTTAGAATCAATGATGAAACCCTAAACCTAGGA
>LPNX010131175.1:0-48962 GCA_001517045.1 Pseudotsuga menziesii
GAATCCCACTTACGATTAGCTTTAAATATTATAGCAACCCTTTGTGGAAAAGGTTTTCTGAGATTACTGAGCACACTGAGAAGAAACCAGGTTGTTAAATTTCTTGCGGCTTTTCTTGGAAGTGATAAAGTGGATATGGTGGATTGCAAACTTAAACTCTTGCTTCATTACATTGTGCGCTATGCTCAGCCGGACTCCATTGAAGGAGTCTAAGAATTCATGCGTTGGTTGCAGCTTCATGACATTGTGCGCTATGCTCCGCCGGACTCCATTGAAGGAGTCTAGGAATTCATGCGTTGGTTGGAGAAAAATGACGGGAGTGCATTGGCTGCAGAATTTCATTGGTTATTGTGGAACTTATTCTTGTAGGTTTCAAATTTTTGGACTCATCCCACTTAAGAATTCATGTCTTGGTTGCAGAAAAATGACGGGAGTGCATTGACTGCAGAAATTCATTGGTTATTGAAGAATGACGGAAGTGTGAACCTATGTTTTTCAATTATAATGATCAGTGTTAAAAGTTGTTCTTCCGTTTTTCTTAAACCCTATGACGGAAGTGTGAACCTATGCCTTAGATTTATATTTGTTCTTCCGTTTTTCTTAAACCCTACATATAAGTTGGGCCAATCGGAAAAAGCCAAATGTCAGAACCCATTAAACTATCAACTACCTTTCTTGTCTTATTCACCCAATCATTTATTACTGCCAGAAGTTGGTTGAGTTGGTTATTGCATGGGATGGGCAAGGTATGGCAATCCAAATTCGAATGGGAGAAGCCACCAGTTTTTGGGAAATGCGATTTTGACTTATGGGGAAAGTTATTTCCCAAAAATGCTGCCCATTCCCTCATGCATTCAGGTTGTTGTCTTTCCCCATGTTTTTGGAGCTCCTCGCATTCTACATTCACGTTTTTCATCTTTCTCACCATTTTCTCTGATTCATGTGAGCTCTCTCAGGAAGCTAGAGATTCCTGTATGTATCCTTCCATGATTTTGGTTGTTTACCTCATATTTCCCATGGATGAGAGGTTGTTTTTGTAATGCCCAGGGATTGGGTTGTCTTACTCACATTTTCCTATTGTTTTCCTCATTTTCCTCAAGTTGGAAATTCATTTTGGTAATGCGAGTGAGTGGGAGAAGAGACCCATGAATTTTGGGTGTCGTTGAGTCTGTTTTGGCCACGTTAGGCCTAGAAATGACTCTGGAAATCGAATTGCATAGGCTAAGCTGTTTTACTCAATTGCCATTCTCGATTTTGGCCTCTGTGATGTTTTCCTTCAATCCTAGAACTGTAATTGTTGTGTGTACATCTTTGTTTGGTCTCTGAACCGGTTTGGGAGTGGAAATGGGGTCTGAACTAGCTTGATAAAACTAGTGTGAGAAGGAAACTCATAGACAAATCTAGATGGTGTGTTTTCTTCTTTGCACACCCTGAATAACATTGGAAAGGAAGGCATAGCCCAAGGGACTGTGTAGCAGAGAAGGGGATGCTCCTTGTGTTGGGTTTGTATATGTTTTAGAAGCCATGCTAGATCTGGTGCAGGTGTCCATAGCTCTGTGGTTCAACTCACTGGCTTAGCAGTCAGCCTTTCCATCTCCTTTACAGCCTGATAAACCTAACTGTGTTGGCTTGGATAAATTTTGATAAATCCTTGGCTATGTGTGAGTGTTCTAGTATTTCCTTATTCCTCGTGGGAATCATGCCCATATTGGTGGTGGCAGTGTTGAGATATTGATGAGCACACTTGCCTATGGTTGGGTGGAACGTTGTAGTGACGTAGCTGGTTGCGAGACACACTTCTTCTAAGATAAGTATCTCTTGTCTATTTTATCTCTGCAACTGTATGTGCTTATTGATTAATATGGACATGTTAAATGCTATGAGTGAAATGTAAATGCTTTCGTTGTATGTTAATAATTTATGCATCTGTGTATGTTTAAATTCAATACATTTTATATTTATGTTCATGGAGCTTAGTTTTCCCGGATCGATAGCATCATGGTCGCGTTCCCTCTTGAGCAAACGGGAGAGAACGTGACAAGTTTAGTGATCCATTTATGTATAATATTACTTTTAAGTTACCGTAACCTAAGATAATTTGAATATATAAACATATTTTCGAGCGTTATGATAAGTAACTTGCATGGTTGATTTGATGTTGCAATGAAGTAGTTAGAGGAAGAATCCTAAAATAGAAGCTTCTCATTTTCACCTTGTGAGGTTCATAACATAATGCTACTTCTGATTAATGATACATTAAACTAACAATCCTTTATAATTTTATTTATGTATTCTTGAATTAATCTAGTTTTAATAATGATTGCAAGTAGTTATGAAGGGATGTTTACTTTGGTATTTTATATTTGTTCATATAAAATACCAAAGTAAACACCTATCATGGTCATGTTATGGTTATCTCTTGTTGTAATAATATTTTCTTTTAACATTGGTATCGCATTATGCATAGCTTTTATTTGGTTAATACATTATTATATGTAATGGTATTAACATAAGAATTTTAAGTTTGGTATACATATAGGGAGTTTTTTTGTTAAAAATAGAAACATATGCATACAACAATCAAACCTATTTCTATTACTTCATAAAATTTTTAAATACATAACAACAATTTCTCTAGAACGAGTTAACTTTGTACTGAGTTTGATTATGTCAATCTATGTATTCATATAGATCTAACTATTTATTGACTTGTCAACAATCACTAGTGAGAGTATTTACTATTCTTAAACACTCCCCTTAATTATGACCTCTAAACGAATTATTAAATTACTACTAAAACATAATGCCTCTATGTATTACATCAAAACTATAAAATGTGAATGCATTTTGGGCTATGTCTTAGCTAGGATTACAACTTCATCAAAACAATTTTATTTTCACCTTTCTTTTTTGCTATATGTCGATGTAGATGCTTCATGTGTTTTATGCTCCAAATTCTTCTTCTTCTATATGCTCTAGACTTTGAACTTTGGATTCCTTTTCTTATTAATCTTCACCTTTATTTTTTAACATTTTGTTCATTGTTTAATTTAATTTTCCATACCTTGTTCAACCTTCATCTACAAAGTATTCAATCTGCCTGGAGTCATTCAAATGTCGAATGCCCTTCATGTTAAGGGCTACAATCTCAATCTTCAAATGTTGTAATATGAGCATAGCTAAAACCCAATTGATGTTCTCATCATGTGATGTACTATCACCCTCATCACAACTCAACAATGGTAGATAAAATCAGATCTATTCAAGGCTCCATCTAAGAAGAATCTTTTCAATAAAATCTTCATCAACAAGAATCTTACAATCTATCTTCGTGTCATATTCCTCTCCTTCAACCTTTCTTCTTACAACATCTTCAGCTTGGTTGCATTCTTCACGTTCTACACCTACAAAATGAAATGAACCATTACTAAAATCAACTATGTCCTATGGAACATCTTCCTTAGATTTCTCTTCTTCTTCATCTACGTCTTATGATTTTTCATGTCCTTCTATTTCTTTTACTTCTATAGCTTCAATTTCCTCATGTGCAACTCGTGTGGTTGATTTCACCTTAGTTGTATTAACATCTACATCATAATGTAGGATTTCATATTCATATTCATAGTCATATTCATATTCATAATGGATTCTACTTGTGGCTAGATCATCCATATGTGATTGATGAGACCCTAATGGTTTTCCAAATGAAGGAGAGGAACCCAAGGAAGTGATCAGAGTCTATGACCTACAGGAAGCAGATGCCTATCAAAAATATGGCACACATAGAGGAACCTGAGGAGCAGTCATATCCATCATCAGGGATCAAGAGATTAAATTTGCTACACAACTACTCACTCGAAAGGTGGTGTGCAAGTGCTACAAGGCATCAGAATGAATTGGGTATTATATTTGTTTGCAGGAATTTACTACATATTGCTTGGAGGTGCAAAATACATGAAACAACTTTCATTTTAGTTGGGTCCTATTGGTTAGCACCATGATTGTCTATAAATCACTAGTATGGACATAGTTCAACACAAAGCTAACAGAGGATTTTTCGGCACCCATATTCTTCGTGTGAAAGATGACAAATGACTAGGAGAAGCATAATGTCATTTTCATTCCATTCCAACATTGGTACATGGACATGATTCAAGAAACTGCTTAATCATACATGATTCACTCATACTTGGTAAATAAGTATATGAATCGATAGTATGTTTTACCATGGATGCACATAATTTGTTCATCTCACCACATAAGAACCTTGAGTATTGCACATAATTTGTATCCTTCTATATCACAAAAGAAGATATCAAAGACTGAATGGAAGGCTGGTCATCAGAATTCTAGCTCCAACTAGACTCTGATGTGGAAATGATCGACACCCGAAAGGGAGTGAAAAATAAAAATAACACCGAAGTGAAAGGCACTACGATGCATGGCTCTCCAATACTCCAAGATAAAAGGAATAAGAAAAGGAAAGAAGGATCATCAAGAAGTATTATGTTCTAGCCGAAGAAACAATGTCATAATCTCATCATGACCTTAGAAATAGATGAGTACAACAAGCAAGATGAAAAATTGCAATAAGAATAGATGCTTGCAGGAGATAGGTCATTGTACCACACTCCCTCTACAAAGGTTTAGATAGAACAAATTCACTCAATGAATAAGAAAGAGGATCCCAAGAGAAAATTAGCACAAGTTAAAAAATAATCGGTACCATTGAAGTCAGTCTATATTCACATGTGGTGCTACACTTGGATTCAACAAAGCATCTTGGGAAGATGAAACCATATTATGGTTGGAAAACCCAATCCCTACAAGATCCAATAGGGAATTGGAATAGAATGCATGAGAAATCACGTAGGATACTTAACAAAACAAGAGTGTTGGGGCCCAAAAAAGAGCGATGAGCATTGACCCCCAATTTGTCTCATTTATGAAAGAGTCATGGACCGTCCTAATAATCCTCTAGGGTCGATGACGTGGGGATGAAAAATCATGATACAAAGAGAAAAAACGACGGGTATATATAGGCAAGCTCAAACTGTGCCTCTTTTTGAAATACATACATGCCATCGATAGAGCTACAACGAAAGAAGTAAGGTGATAGAGAAATATGTCCCCTTTAGTAATAGCGATTGAAGAATTCCAATGAAGTGTCGCTAAGTCTCGATTTCCTCACAATATTACTTTTATCCCAGCTAATCATAGAACAACTGTTCGCATGAAGCTGCAACCATCCTAAATCAATCAGTATCACAATCTCTAGAAAAATCATTTTTCAAGTTCCATAATAAACACATTGCCTAAATTTCCTATCCATAATCCTATCTATGTATCATGATTACTTGTCTATGCGTTTTATACCCAACCTTATCGTGCACTCACAATACTCAAACAATCCTAGCTCAGTCGCCAAATCCTGGCTCATCAGTGCACAAATACTCCATGGCATGTATGCACCAAGCTCGATGTTATATATTGCTATATATATAACCACGTGTTGGTTTCAATTATCCTCGGTCTTCCACCTTATACATTTTAAATTATATTATATTGTCTTTAGTTTTCATGGTATTGATGCACATACTCCCACCTGTCGAAGGGTTTTTCCCTTGTTATTATAAGAATGTGATCACTCTACAGAGCTTCTTTTGATTTTTTTATGACAAGCGACTCATTGATTTCTCTAATCCACTACTCTCACTTAGTGAATTTTGTGAAGTCATCATATTGCATGGTGATTCAAAGCTTAATTTTAGTGAATTTTATGAGAACATGATTTTTTTCTGGCAGGGGAGTCCCGTAAAATCTCAGCCACATCTCACTCTCTGGTCCTTCATTCTCCATTTGTTAATTTTATGGAGGCCTGAAAGCATTCTCAATTGCAAGAGATGAATACATCGAGGACCTGACAGCTTTTACTGAGTCCATTAAAATGTCTTCATTCATGAATGTGTTAGATGGCTATTGTTTAAGAAACCAATGATCGAGCAAATCTTTCCATTGGTTGTTGAATTAACAGTGTTCTTGTGCATGTTTTAAATTACTTTGAAATGGTATGCTAAGTATTCTTCTGATTTCTTAGAGTAACATAGATATAAAATTTACCTACTTGTGTAATTTTCTAACAGTATAGTAATGGGAAGTTAAAACATACTTGGTCAATTTATTGTGTGTTATGTTGTTTTTCTTTCCTTGTCAGAGAGTTGGTTAAGATTAAGGCACATGTGAGCTGCACTTATTTTAAGTTTTGAGTTTTTGTGGAATATTTGGGCTTCTCTTTAAATACAATACTCATTTTCTATTTGTTTTCATGGCTGAAATTCACACCTAAGCACCTCATATTTTAGTTGTAAATGCAGTAAATTTTTGCATGTACATCTGATAGGTACATAGGGTCCATACCTTCGTATATTTGAGGGTACTTTCCCATGGTTAGAGGATTGGATTGCTAACCTAAAGTAGCGCAAAGATGGCTCTACTTACACAACTCTCCTTGGAATTTGCATCTTAATCAAAGCCCCCTTATTTTGATATTTGAATTGTTAGATCGCATAATTACCAAAGAGAATCTGAATTTAGGTTGAGGTATGACTTGACGAATAAGACAACTCATTTGAATGAAACAAGCGTGGGAAAGGATTAGTTCTCCTTGAATTTTCCTCCGAAAGTGAGACAAAGGTCTAGTTGCTTACTCTAATTACAATATTTTGAGAATGCGTCCATGTTCCTTCTTCTCAAATGTCCTAAAGTTTCTCGTAGGAAGTTGAGGCCATTCCACATATTCCTCTTACTCTAATCATAAAATGGTGAGAAAGGGATAGTACTCTTTCTCATCCTTACTCAAATTTTTGAATTTGTGTTATGAAGGAAAAGCGTAAGTAAAATAGGGTGAGAAATGGACAATGTCACCAATCCTCATCCAAAAATTATAAGGGAGATCCCATGCCACTCATTAGTATGGAACAAGTGTGCAACAGAATGGTGCTCCTCAACTCTCCCTCCTAAGACTTATCAAATCAAGAAAAAGGTCCACATCCTCACTCAAATTACAAGAGTTTCAAAAAGGGCCCATGATCCTTATCCTCCCAAAAGTATAACGGATTTTCCATGTTACTCGTTTGAATTGATCAAGTGTGGGAAAGGGATAGTGCTCATTGACACTGTTGCCTCCTTTCACACACATGGGGGAGAACGTGGCAGAAATCTTCAAGCCACTCGGTGTGTCCTTGGGGGCAAGTCTTGAGTCAAAGCTGTCACCTTGCTCTTGACTCCTCCGTTTAGGGTCAACTCCTAACGAGGCCGAGGGGGGTAGACCCTACTAAGTTACTAAGGAAAAATTATTTAGTATGATGATGTTAAACTGAATCAGTTACTCAGGAGTTTGAGATTTAACCATAAACAACCATATAGGACAAGATACAAAAATGAGCACATGAAAGCACAATGCTGAGAATGGAGTCATAAAATAATGAATGTACTTGCATGTGCTTTGAGTGAATTTTTTGCAATTTCCTCTTGGTACATTTTAAGTTAATGTGAAGTATGAATAAATTTAATTAGGTGAGTGGGGGACTCCAGATATACTCGAGGGTACTTGGAGTATGTCCAAAATGAACCTTCATGGCTACCCATGAGGAATATGTGGGCTGAATTGAGTCTCTCAGATTGTTTTTCATAATACACTCGAAGGTGTAACAGAGATCAGTGCCTCAAGGTCACTTTTTAGGATATCTCGCTTCCTTTGGTTATTTTGCCACCGTTTACGATTTGATTGAGGTGTTGGATTTTCTCCTGATGGTGGTTGATTGGGGAAGGTGAAGAATAATTAAACTAGTAATTCACATTGCTTTTGATGTAGTTTAACTGATCGAATGAACTACATCCAAGTGCAGAGCATACACAATGGAGTCTTGTCAATTTTAGTGAGTTTTGAAGGGTGTGTTTTCTTAGAAAGAAAAACCCTCCAGGAACCTCTTTCGGTCCAAGTGGACCTCAATAGAGGAATCAAGGAGGGGGTTTGATTTTAGAATATTTGCTTATAGAAATTAAAGATAAGCAACAAAAAGAAATAAATCACAAGTTTTCTAATTATTTCTACCACGCATCTCTTTCCCCTTGCAGGTCAATCGGGAAGTCGTGGGGTAAGTATTCAAGTTACTTTGAAAATGTAATGTGGAATATATGATAAATTAATCAAAGCATGTTATTTTTCATGAATGAAACTAATATAAAGTGAAAATAATTAAGACAATGTGAAAAACGACAAAAAGGCATGAATCCCCCATGGGGGATGGGGAATGGGCTCGAAAGAGCCTATTCGAAGAAAATGTTTATTATTTTCTATTACAATATCAATAAAATTATCTAAATCCTCTTAGTTCTTATACATGATTAAACCAAGGCTTTACAAATTTCCCAAAATTTAAATTGCAGTCAAAAGGGAGACCCCTAGGGCGATTCATATGATCCAAAATCCATTTTTGAACAATAGCTTCTCCTCTTTCTATTAATCCTAATAAAATACAGTGAGATTATTAGAATTAAATATGCCCAAAATAACTTCGAAAGTACCTTTGGGTCAGCCTACTTTAAACCAAACAAAACTAAGTAAAAACTGGCTAAAACAGTGAAAAGGGAAGCAAGGAAAGCAAGCTTTCCTTGGGATCTTGGATTTCTGTTTGGACAGCCAATAAAAAATGCACTTATTTCTGGATTTAATCTTTTTAAAACCAAAAAATAAATCTAAAGCATGCAACCTACGGATTCTCTTTAAATTGCCATGCAAAACGGGCGATTTCCCTAAACTCGATCTAGAATGCTTTATGAAACCCTTTGGGGATGAGATCTAGATTATGAGCCTTGAAATAATAGATCTATGTAAGTTTTACTTTGAAATGATATATCCGAATAATGACAAATCTTGTAAACGAAGTAACCAGGTGAAATTTGATTTTTTGGAAGAGGAAGAGAGAGAAAGAGTGCTGGAAGCCTTGAAGATCAACCGTGGAGCTTTTTGATGGAATGTCGAGGGACTATGCCTTTGATAAAGTTTTGGATAAAGTGATGAAGCAAACTAGATCAACACCCTCTCCAAGCTAGGAGCTAGCAACTTGATCCAAATACTTGCCAAAATGCTTGTGAGATCCGGTTAATACATATAGAGAGATTTCAGAATAGCATGCATATAAAATTATAAAACATGTTGAATCTAGATCTCTAAACATGCATAACAAGGAAAGAGATGGACAATAAACTTATCAACAAACTCCTTTCCTATCAAGATCATAATAAACTTATTATCAATCTTTAGCAATGGATCTACAAAAAATCAGCAAATTATGAACATAGATACAGGTCACCTTAGTAAAACATGGCAATGCTCATCGACACATATGATAACATGACATCATCTTGCCTCCAAAGATTCTCTTTATTTCAAATGAACAATAGCAATAGTACAATAGCAACAACACCTCAAACCTAGTTCTAACTAGCTTGGAAGAGGTAACCTGTGCTTTATTTATAGCAAAAACAGGAGATCTAGCCCAGGGGGGCACAAATCCCAAGGAGAGAGAGATTACAACTGCTTGTGGAGTGAACCTGAGCTTGATCTAAGTCTAAATGAGCATGATCTGAGTCTCACTGAGTGCAACTATCAATCGAAGAGCTGATCTGTCTAACACCTCAACCTACTGACTGAAGCATCCACCAAAACTCAACTAGAGAGTCCCACACGTGTGGAGGAGAGAGGGAGGGCACAATTCCCAAGATTGCATGCAATAATGCACTCCCAGCTCAGCCCAGATCACCTCCTTCAGTCAAGGAATTGTTAGATCCAGTCAATACCAAGCCGACGAGACTGATTTCAGTCAAATAAGAGCAAATCCCAATGATTTAGGATTTGGGGTTTCCCCCATTATTTAATTAATTTATCAATAAAATAATCAATATTTGATTTTTAGGGATTTTTGACCCTAGTGATGGACAAATCACTCAAAACTTATAAAAAGTGGGTCTATGGGTTTAGATGGTGCTTTGACCTTGAAAATGAGCACCCCCATGACTGAAACTGATTTCCAAGCCCACATTTACTAAAAAACCAATTTTTCCAATTAGACTATTAAAAAATAGCCTAGGTTTTGTGGAAAAATTAAAAATAAAAAAAAAAACTTTAAAAAATTTAAAAAATTAAAAACATAGGGGGACTTAGACATGTTCATAACCATGATGCCTAGCATGTTTATACATTGCCATATAGACTCTAATAACTTCGATAGGCCTAAATGCCAAGCCGACCACCCCAACTTTGGAGGTATTGAGTGAAGAACTTAGAAATTATCAGTCATTTAATCAACAACCAATAATAACCAAGGGAAAAAACACCCTGGGCTGATCAGATTGACAAATAAAGTCTAAGAGATCGAGTATTTTAGAGATACTATCATGCTAGAGCATTTTATTACAACTCCCGGATGGGGTATGAACATGTGATATAGTACAACAAGCACTTTGCAGAAGCACTTCTGAAGGTCTTCTGAAGTCTAAACAAATCATCTTTGTCCAGTTCACCAGGATCACTTGATAAAAAACCACTAAGTACAACTTAGGTGGTAACATCTAGCTCCAATTGTGGGATGGATGCTCAATCTTGTCATAAGGCAAGGAGAGGATACGAGAATACCAGAATATATTGTTTATACACCTGGTAAAAACATCTCAACCTGACAAAACAAATCTCAGTAGCCCAATCTTTATATAAAAACCAAATGAACCATTAAGCAGATTTATTTAAAAAAAATAAATGTACTTAACTAATGAAAGAAATTTTTTGTTATAGCTAAGTACAAAACAGAAATGCAGAAAGTAAATGATCTCTTTCAAGGATCTTATTTTCCTACTCTAAGCATGATATAAAAAAAGGTTAAGTGTAATCATAAATCCAATGTAACCACCTAAGCATTTTATTAACATAATGTTTTTTTCTTGGTCTTTGGTTACCAGCCAAAGCAAGGATACTTTATTCAGAAAATGCAAACCTGCGTGATGATCCGGAAGTGGCGGGACGCATGGGAAATCATAGGCATGAATAATGTCGTCAAACTTCCTCCCAAACTGGTAAGCGCTTGCAAAAGATGCTTTTATCCATGACTGGATAGGGATGATGTACAAATCGGAATGATAAGGTAGATTGACTACACCATCATACTAGTCATCAAGGATTACCAGATGATAACTCGCTGTATAAGCCCCAAGCGGCTCCAAATCATGAGGAAACTCTATATGTGAAGATGATAGTTGAGAGTGATATTCTACTAACTGCAAAACATCTATCTTTTCACAACACTGCTTCTCCATGTCTTCATTATTGATACCTTTGTGCGGCTCTGCATGATATGAATCTGAATGATCATATAAGAGTTTTGAATACTGGTTTTCCATACTAGGATTTTCCCAGGTCTCCAGATCCATGCTTCCCTCTATGGAAGTATAGTAGATTGGACTTCCACAAATTTCAAAATAGACACTCCCCTGCCATGATATAGTATAGATGGGATTCTCAATAAGATATTCACAAAAATTACAATAGTCATAATCGCCATCTATGTCAGATGTGATGGATTCCCCATTGCTGATATCAAGTCTAATATCAAGTTCTCTTTATCTTCATTACTGATTATGATATATGGCTCAAACTGATCACATGGATAAAATGCATGCTCCTTTTCCATATCAAAATTTCCCAATTCCACAAGGTCCATGCTCTCTCCTTTAGATATGCCATAGACAGGAGAATCAACAAAACCATCAAAATTTTTTGGTTCATTATCAACATCTTTTTCGGACATAAGGGAGTCTTCGTCACTTGTATCATGCTCCAAGTTATACTTGTACTCATTTCCATACTTATCTTCTTTAGAAAAAGGTCACAAGGTAGTAAACAATCCAGACTGTCATCATTATATGGAGAATACGTAGGAGTCCCGTCATGGACATTACGGTTTTCATCATAAGTTTCACTATAAGATTTTGCAATGGTTTCATCCTTAGGTTCATACTGTTTAGTTTGTGCCAAAGGGTAGGCCTGGCCTACCATGTATACATGATCAAGATTGCTTGAAGTTGTTTCTTGACTGTTTTCCTCGGTAAGTCCATGTTCCATGACTTGATTTGCAACATAACAAGTGCTTTCTTGGTGGAATTGTTCACAAGGTCTACACCATTGAAGTACTTCTTCTACCATGTTAGCTGAGTCTAACTGGTTTGGACTCTTAGGTTCTTGCTGAGGGGATATCTTCTGAAACATTTGATTTTTCTTGGGATGAAAGCTCCTAGGTCCATTATTCCTTTCCATTGTGATCAATCTATTCTGCATGTCATTCAATTGTGTAGTATGATTGGCCACCTGTTGGTTTTGACTAGTAACTAATTTTTTTATCATGTCCGCCACCTTTTCCATGATATCTTTAGAAGTTCCATTTTCTTCTGATTCAACAGCTTTATCCTTGGTCTCTTTGTTGCAGGAAGTGTTTCCCCTAGTGTAACCTCGAACATTGGACTTTCCTAAAGATTGCATATTCTTTTCTATTTTCTCGGCCAATTCTTGGGTAGTTTTCAGATCGACTGGTTCTTTATCTCTCAAATGGTATCTTAAGTCACCGACGAAGGCTTCAATGTAGGATATGAGGATAGAGGCATTTTTTGGCTTGATGTCTCTAGGAAGGTCTGCATCCACACGCCTAAATTTATTGTTAAATTCATCCATGGTTTCATTCTCCATCTTCTTTATGCTATAAAGGGTAGCAAGCAGATGTCTTGGTTCTTGGTTCCGTCTTTTCTCCCCATTTCTTCCTAAAACCATTTTGGAATTCACTAAGAGTTTTATATGGATCGTCATTTAGGTCAAGGTACCATTCTTCAGCGTCATCTTCTAAGGGTAAAACAAAGATCTTCATTTTGACATCGTCATGGTCATGGGCAACATCATTGCAATAACCAACTAGGTGCTTTTCAAACTTTCAAAGGGGAGACTTGCTAGTGATGGCATTATTGCCCTGAAATATGGGGATCTTCTTGATAGGATCTTTTGGAATGGCATGGGGAGCACCTGCTATCTAAGAAAAGTCAAGGGGTTTGAAGAATTCCATCATTTCTTGAGATTTGTGAACATGACTCTCTACAAATATGTGATGGATATCTAAGAGGGATTGGTCTCCTAAATCTTCAAGGCTTCTACATGAAGTCTACCTATTCAATATTTCCCTAATAAACCTTTCAGGATCAAAGAGAGGATTGAATAATTGTCGGCGGTTTCTTCGGTTAGAAATTCTTGGAGGGATGTTAGACAGTGGAGTCACCAGATGGATCGAGTTTTAATTTTTATGTTTTTTAAAGACAAGATCAATCAAAATTTTTTATATCTTTTTAGTTGTTTAGAAAAACGTTAAGCTAAGTTATACTCGGGAATAAAAATATCTATCCTCGACAACGGTGTGAAATTTTTTTTCTTCCTTTCACACACTTGGGGGGGAACATGGCAGAAATCTTCAAGCCACTCGGTGTGTCCTTGGGGGAAAGTCTCGAGTCAAGGCTGTCACCTTGTTCTTGACTCCTCTATTTAGGCTCAACTCCTAACAAAGCCAAGGGAGGTAGACCCTATTAAGTTACTAAGGAAAAATTATTTAGTATGATGATGTTAAACTGAATGAGTTACTTAGGAGTTTGATATTTAACCATAAGCAACCATATATGACAAGATACAAAAATGAGCACACGAAAGCACAACACTGAGACACAATACATATATAGAAAGAAAATAGCCAGTGCCTTAGAATGGAGTCATAAAATAATCAATGTACTTACATGTGCTTGGAGTGAATGTTTTGCGATTTCCTCTTGGTATGTTTTAAGTTAATGTGAATTATGAATAAATTAAATTAGGTGAGGGGGGGACTCTAGATATACCCGAGGGTACTTGGAGTATGTCCAAAATGAACCTTCACAGCTACCCACGAGGAATATGTGGGCTGAATGGAGTCTCTGAGACTGTTGTTCATAATACACTCGAAGGTGTAACAGATTTCGGCACCTTGAGGTCACTTTTTAGGAGTTCCCGCTTCCTTTGGATATTTTGCCACCGTTTATGGTTTGATCGAGGCATTGGATTTTCGCTTGATGGTGGTTGATTGGTGAAGGTGAATACTAATTAAACTAGTCACTCACATTTCTTTTGATGCAGCTTGACTGATTGATCAAACCACAGCCAAGTGCAGAGCATACAGCTAGAGTCTTGTCAATTTTAGTGAGTTTTAAAGGGTGTGTTTTCTGAGAAAGAAAAACCCTCTAGGCACCTCCTTCGGTCCAAGTGGACCTCAATCAAGGAATTAAGGAGGGGGTTGGTTTTATAAAAATATCTTACAGCAATTAAAGATAAACAACAAAAAGAAAGAAATCACAACTTTTCTAATTATTCCTACCACACATCTCTTTCCCCTTGCGGATCAGTCGAGAAGTCGTGGGGTAAGAATTCAAGTAACGTTGATAATGTAATATGGAATATATGATAAAGTAATCAAATCATTTTATTCTTCATGAATGAAACTAATCTAAAGCGAAAATAATTAAGACAATGTGAGAAATGACAAAAAGGCGTGAATCCCCCTAGGGGGGATGGGGAATGGGATCAAAAGAGCCTATTCGGGGAATTTTTTTATTATTTGCTATTACAATATCAGTAAAATTATCTGAAAACTCTTTTTTCTTGTATAGGATGAAACCAAGGGTTTACAAATTTCCCAAAATTTAAATTACAGTCAAAAGGGAGACCCCTCGGGGGATTCAGATGATCCAAAAGACACTTTCGAACAGCAGCTTCTCCTCTTTCTGTTATTCCTGATAAAATACAGCAATATTATTAGAATGAAATATTCCCAAAATCACTTTGAAAGTACCTTTGGGTCAGCCTACTTTAAACCAAACAAAACTAAGTAAAAATTGGCTAAAACAGTGAAAAAGGAACCAAGGAAAGCAAGCTTTCCTTGGGATCTTGGATTGCTATTTGGACAGCCAATAAAATATGAAATGATTGCTGGATTAAATTATTTTAAAACAGAAAAATAAATCTAGAGCATGCAACCTATAGATTCTCTTTTAATTGCCATGTAAAACGGACGATTTCCCTAAACTAGATCTAGAATGCTTTATAAAACCGTTTAGGAATGAGATCTAGAGTATGAGCCTTGAAATAACAAATCTATCTAATTTTTATTTTTAAATGATAGATATGAATAATGACAAATGTTGTAAACAAAGTAACTAGGTAAAATTTGATTTTTTGGAAGAGGTAGAGTGAGAAAGAGTGCTAGAAGCCTTAAAGATCAACCGTGGAGCTTTTCGATGGAATGTCGAAGTACTATTCCTTTGATAACATTTTGGAGAAAGTGAGGAAGAAAACTACATCAGCACCCTGTCCAAGCTAGGAACCTGCAACTTGATCCGAAGACTTTCCAAAATGCTTGTGAGATCTAGTTAATACATATACAGAGATTTCAGAATAACATGCATATAAACTTATAAAACATGTTGAACCGAGATCTCTAAACATGCATAAAAAGGAAAGAGATGACCAATAAACTTATTAACAAACACCTTTCCTATCAAGATCATAATAAACTTATTATCATTCTTTAGCAATGGATCTACAAACAATCAGCAAATTATGAACATAGATACAGGTTACCTCAGTGAAACATGGCAATGCTCATCAACACATACAATAACATGACACCATCTTGCCTCCAAAGCTTCTCTTTATTTCAAATGAACAATAACAATAGTACAATAGAAACATCACCTCAATCCCAGTTATAACTAGCTTCGAAGAGGTAACTTGTGCTTTATTTATAGCAAAAACAAGAGATATAGCCTAGGGGGCACAAATCCCAAGGAGAGAGAGACTCCAGCTAGATGTGGAGTGAATCTGAGCTTGATCTGAGTCTAATTTAACCTGATATGAGTCTTAGTGAGTGCAACTGTCAATTAGAGAGCTGATCTATCTAACACCTCAACCTGCTGATTGAAGCATCCACCAAAACTCAACCAGAGAAGCCCACACGTGTGGAGGAGAGAGGGAGGGTGCAATTCCCAAGATTGCATGCAATAATGCACTCCAAGCTCATCCTAGATCACCTCCTTCAGTTAAGGAATTGTCAGATCCAGTCAATCCTAAGCCGATGAGACTGATTTCAGTCAAATTGGAGCAAATCCCAATGATTTAGGATTTGGGGTTTTCTCCATTATTTAATTAATTCATCAATTAAATAATCAATATTTGATTTTTAGGGATTTTTGACCTGAGTGATGGACACATCACTCAAAACATAGAAAAAGTGGGTCTATGGGTTTACATGGTGCTCTGACCTTGAAAATGAGAACCCCCATGACTGTAACTGATTTCCTAGCCCACTTTTATTAAAAAACCAATTTTTCCAATTAGACTATTAAAAAATATCCTAAGTTTTGTGGAAAAATTAAAATTATAAAAACTTAAAAAAAATTAAAAAAATTGAAAACCTAGGGGGACTTAGACATGTTCATATGACTCGACCATGATGCCTAGCATGTTTATACATCGACACATAGACTCTAATAATATCAATAGGCCTAAATGCCAAGCTAACCACCCCAACTTTGGAGGTATTGAGTGAAAAACTTAGAAATTATCAGTCATTTATTCAACAACCAATAATAACCAAGGGAAAAAACACCCTGGGCTGATCGGATTGAAAAATAAAGTCTAAGAGACCAATTCTTTTACAGACACTATCATGCTAGAAAATTTTATTACAACTCCGCCATGGGGTATGAACATGTGATATAGTACAACAAGCTCTTCCCATAAGCACTTCCAAAGGTCTTCTGAAGTTTGAACAAATCATCTTTGTCCGGTTCACCAGGATCAATTGATAAAAGACCACTAAGTACAACTTAGGTGGTAACATCTGGCTCCAACTGTGGGACGGGTACTCGATTTGGTCATAGGGAAAGGAGAGCATACGAGAACACCAGAATTTGTGGCTTATATACCTTGTAAAAACATCTCAACTTGACAAAACAAACCTTAGTAGCACAAGCTTTATATAAAAACCAAATGAACCATTAAGCTGATTTACTTAAAAAAAAATTGTACCTAACTAATGAAAGAATTTTTTTGTTATAGCTAAGTACGAAACAAAAATGCAGAAAGTAAATGCTCTCTTTCAAGGAGCTTATTTTCCTACTCTAAGCATGATATAAAAAAAGGTTAAGTGTAATTTGAAATCCAATGTAACCACCTAAGAATTTTATTAACATAAATTTTTTTTCCTTGTCTTTGGTTACCAGCCAAAGTAAGGATACTTTATTCAGAAAATGCAAACCTGCGTGATGATCCAGAAGGGGCGGGATGGATGGGAAATCATAGGCATGAATAATGTCGTCAAACTTCCTCCCACACTAGTAAGCGCTTGCGCAGGGTGCTTCTATCCATGACTAGATAGGGTTGATGTACAAATCAGAATGATGAGGTAGATTGACTACACCATCATACTGATCATCAAGGATTACCGAATGATAACTCACTATATAAGCCCCAAGCGATTCCAAATCATGAGGAAATTGTATATGTGAAGATGATAGTTGAGACTAATATTCTACTAACTGCATCAGATCTGTCTTTTCACAACACTACTTCTCCATGTCTTTATTATTGATACCTTTGTGCGGCTCTGCATGATATGACTTTGAATGATCATATAAGAGTTTTGAATGCTGCTTTTCCATACTAGGATTTTCCCAGGTCCCTAGA
Organism: Pseudotsuga menziesii; assembly: GCA_001517045.1. Lineage (NCBI taxonomy): Eukaryota > Viridiplantae > Streptophyta > Pinopsida > Pinales > Pinaceae > Pseudotsuga > Pseudotsuga menziesii. The sequence goes on from LPNX010131175.1 coordinate 17,858, forward strand.
TCCATGCTTCCCTCTATGGAAGTATAGTATATTGGACTTCCACAAATTTCTAAATACACACTCCCCTGACTGGATATAGCATAGATGGGATTCTCAATAAGATATTCACAAAAATTCCAGTAGTCATCACCACCATCTATGTCGGATGTGATGGATTCCCCATTGCTGATATCAAGTTCTCTTTATCTTCATTACTGATTCTGATATATGGCTCAGACTGATCATATGGATAAACTGCATGCTCCTTTTCCATATCGAAATTTCCCAAGGCCACAAGGTCCATTCTCTCTCCTTTAGATATGCCATAGATAGGACAATCAACAAAACCGTCAAAATTTTATGGTTCATTATCAACATCTTTGTCGGCCATAAGGGAGTCTTGATCACGTGAATCATGCTCCAAGTTATACTTGTCCTCATTTCCATACTCAACTTCTTTAGACAAAAAGTCACAAGCCAGTAAACCTTCCAGAATGTCATCATTATATGGATAACATGTAGGAGTCCCATCATGCACATTACAGTTTTCATCAAAGTTTCACTATAAGATTCTGCAATGGTTTCATCCTTAGGTTTGTACTGTTTAGTTTGTGCCAAAGGGTAGGCCTAGCCTACCATGTATACATGATCAAGCTTGATTGAAGTTGTTTCTTGACTTCTGGCCTAGGTAAGTCCATGTTCCATGACTTGATTTGTAACATAACAAGTGCTTTCTTGGTGGAATTGTTCACAAGGTCTACACCATTGAAGTACTTCTTCTACCATGTTAGCTGAGTCTAACTAGTTTGGACTCTTAGGCTCTTGCTGAGGGTATCTCTTCTGATACATCTGATTTTGCTTGGGCTGAAAGTCCCTAGGTCCATTATTCCTTTCTATTGTAATCAATCTATTCTGCATGTCATTCAATTGTGCAGTATGACTGGCCATTTGTTGGTTTTGACTAGTAACCAAGTCTTTTATCATGTCCACCACCTTTTCCATGGGATATTTAGAAGTTCCCTTTTCTTCTGATTCAACAGCTTTATCCTTGGTCTCTTTGTTGCAGGAAGTGTTTCCCCTAGTGTAACCTGGAATGTTGGACTTGCCTGAAGATTGCATATTCTTTTCTATTTTATTGGCCAATTCCTGGGCAGTTTTTAGATCGGCCTGTTCTTTATCTCTCAACTGGTACCTTAAGTCATAAGTGAAGGCTTCAATGTAGGATATGAGGATAGAAGAATTTTTTGGCTTGATGTCTCTAGGAAGGTCTGCAACCACACATGTGAATTTAGTGTTAAATTCATCCATAGTTTCATTCTCCATCTTCTTTATGCTATAAAGGGAAGCAAGCATATGTCTTGGTTCCTCCTTTTCTCCCCATTTATTCCTAAAACTATCTTGGAATTCACTAAGTGTTTTATATGAATCATTATCTAGGTCAAGGTACCATTCTTCAACATCATCTTCTAAGGACAAAGCAAAGAGCTTCATTTTGACATCGTCATGGTCATGGGAAGCATCATTGCAATAACTGATGAGGTGCTTTTCAAACTTTCGAAGGTGAGACTTGGAAGTGATGGTATTATTGCCTTGAAATATGGGGAGCTTCTTGATAGGATCTTTTGGAATGACATGGGGAGCACCTGCTATCTGAGAAAAGTCAAGGGGTTTGAATAATTTCGTCATTTCTTAAGATTGGTTAACATGACTCTCTACAAATATGTGATGGATATCTGAGAGGGATTGGTCTCCTAAATCTTCAAGGTTTTTACAAGAAATCTGCCTATTGAATATTTCCCTAATAATCCTTTTCGGATCAGGGAGAGGATTGAATAATTGTCAGTGGTTTCTTTGGGTATAATTTCTTGAAGGGATGTTAGATAGTGGAGTCTCTATATGGATTGAGTTTTAATTTTTATGTTTTTTAAAGACAAGATCAATCAAATTTTTTATATCTTTTTAGTTGTTTAGAAAAAAGTTAAGCTAAGTCATACTCGAGAATAAAAATATTTATCCCCGGCAATGGGGCCAAAAAGTGTTCCTTCCTTTCCCATAGCTGGGGGGAATGTGGAATAAATATTCAAGCCACTCAGTGTGTCCTTAGGGGAAAGTCTTGAGTCAAGGTTGTCACCTTGTTCTTGACTCCTCCGTTTAGGCTCAATTCCTAATGAAACCAAGGGGGGTAGACCATATTAAGTTAGCAAGGAAAAATTATTTAGTATGATGATGTTTAACTGAATGAGTTACTTAGGAGTTTGAGATTTAACCATAAACAACCATATATGACAAGATACGAAAATGAGCACATGAAAGCACAATGATGAGACACAATATATATATATATAGAAAGAAAGAAAATAGAGAGTGCCTTAGAATGGAGTCATAAAATAATCAATGTACTTGCATGTGCTTGGATTGAATGTTTTGTGATTACCTCTTGGTATGTTTTAAGTTAATGTGAAGTATGAATGAATTGAATTAGGTTAGGGGGGGACTCCAGATATACCCGAGGGTACTTGGAGTATTTCCAAAATGAACCTTCATAGCTACCCGCAATGAATATGTGGGATGAATGGAGTCTCTCAGAATGTTCTTCATAATACACCTGAAAGTGTAACAGATATTGGTGCCTCGAGGTCACTTTTCAGGAGCTCCCGCTTCCTTTGGGTATTTTTCCACTGTTTACGGTTTGATCGAGGCATTGGATTTTTGGCTGATGGTGGTTGAATGGGGAAGGTGAAGACTAATTAAACTAGTCACCCACGTTGCTTTTGATGCAGCTTTACTGATCAAACGAACCGCATCCAAGTGCAGAGCATACACACTGGATTCTTGTCAATTTTAGTGAGTTTTAAAGGGTGCATTTTCTTAGAAAGAAAAACCCTCTAGGAACCTCTTTCAGTCCAATTGGACCTCAATCAGAGATGTTATCACATATATAGTAGCCAGGCTATGATATTCTATTTTTCAAACATAGTTCATTTTTCAGCTAGTTCTCTTACATATGAGATGCTGAGATGAGCAGTTTTGATGGATCATTATTATATTAGTGGAATATTGTACACTCCCATGTTAGGACTGAGTCTCAGGACATTCAAATTTGAGGACCGATGTAGCCATTTATTTCTTTTCAGAGCATTCATTGATGCCTAGTTTTATATCAATTCTTTCTCATTAGACATATGGTGTCTCAGATGGATTATATTGCATGATTATGACTCGGCATTTTATATTGTGTTATGGTTATTATTGCTCTTATACTGAGTTTTGTGACATGTATTAACTTGTGGTATCATGATCTGGCAGTCATAATTATATGGAATTGGTTGTATCTTGTACTATGTATTGATATCCTTTCTTAGACTTGGATGTTCTTGATCTATACTCATTGGTTTTACCCTCCATAGGGAGAATAGAGGTAGTCATTCCCACCATTGTTTTGGATTGCTAGTGTTGGCTCCATCATTCATTGTCTCCACCCATCCATTACCTTCTAGTTTAGTTTTCAACCCGACTAACTTCTTGACTTATGGCATGGAGGACATTTTTCCCTGTTAGAACTTTTGTTGGACAAGCCTCTCTATTTATATTGTGTCTCGGCTCTGAGTTGGTGACAAAACTTGCCTTTGGTAAGTTGGATTGTATGCCTAAATCATTCTGATCGGCTGTCCCAATGTTTGGCACTATGAAGAACTCCCCCTTGTTATGTGAGATGTTGTTGGCTAAAACTGAAAGCTCATGTACTACCTGTATTGAAAGTGTTGAATACGTGCCCATGGAAAATGAAAATTATAAAACTGTGTTTCTTAACATATGTAAAGAGGGAAAGAGCAATAATACTCCTTGAAGAGTATAAGAAAAGGTCCAAAAAAGCAATGATTAAAAATATGATGACCTTATAAAAATATGTCCCGAATGAAAGTTGCGATTAGCTATGCTTCTAAGCACTAGTGAAGTCCTAAAGGGTCATATAGGCCAAAAAGGCCATGGAATAAAATGATGGTCCTATTGAACTTGGATCACTGCAAGGGAAAGAACAAGGTGGATGGAGTTCATTTTTGCGATAGGAGCAAAGGTTTCATTATAGTCAATCCCTTCAACTTGGGAAAAACATTTGGAAACTAACCTTGCCTTAAGTCTTTCAATACTTCCATCTCATGCATACTTAGTTTTATAGACCCATTTACATCTGATATGTTTTCTTCCTTTTGGAAGAGGAATAAGATCCCAAGTATCGTTCGCCATTAAGGAAAGATATTTTTCATCCATGGCTGCATCCCAATCTGGATTTCCTGAATCTTCTACAAAAGTTTCTAGATCATGATTCTCAAAAACTTGACCCAAAAGAAAAGAGGCTCACTGAAACTAAGAACTTGTTCGACGTTGATCTCTACGATCACCGGCAAGATCACCTGCTGCTTCACATGTTGAACGGACCCATCAAGGAAGTATTGGTGCTGGTGCAATTAGAGGAACGTGAGCAGGTAGAGGTGGATTTTCATCCTTACTATCATCATCAGAAACTGGAGTTGGAAACCTGTTAAGGAAGTTGGAAGAAGAAGAAGAAGAAGAAGGCATAATCGCCGGATCAGGCTCGTAGGCCAAAGATGGCACACCCGCCAAGTTAGGCTCATAGGCCAAGAGATTTTCATCAAATTTAACATCTCTTCTAATGACTATATCATGTGAATGGAGATGAGGAAGTCTATAACCTTTTACATCTTCAGAATATACGACAAATATGCACTTTTCACTTTTAGGCTGCAATGCTTTTCATTTTTCATCCGGAATGTGAGCCCATGCTTTACAACCAAACACATGAAAGTGACTTACATCTGGTTTAATTTTACTCCATGCTTATTCTGGTGTTATACCTTGTAAAACTTTAGTGGGTGTGTGATCAAATATGTAATTTGCACAATTTATGGCCTTATCCCATTATTGAAGACTTAGCCTCTTAGATTGGATCATACAATTAGCCATTTCTTTTAAAGTGCGGTTCTTCCATTCAGCTACACCATTTTGTTGTGGTGTATATGAAACTGTGTGTTGTTGTTGGATTCCTTGTTTAGTGTAGAAAGTAGTGAATTTGTTGTTAACATATTCTCCTCCATTGTCAGATCTTAACTTCATAATTTGATGACCAGATTGTTTTTCAACAAGGGCCTTGTAGGCCAAGAACATGTTAAATACTTCGCTCTTAAATTTTAGGAAGTAAACCCAAGTGCGTCTGGAGTAGTCATCAATGAAAGTTAAGAAATATTTAAAACTAGAAAAGGATTCAGATGGAAGAGGGCCACACAGGTCACTATGCACAAGCTCCAAGGGAACCGAGGCATGCCAAGATGCATGTTTTTCCAAACTATTCCCGTGATGTTTTTCGAGTACACAACCAGAACAAGCACCATCCTTGCAAGATACCATCGGAATACCAGTCACCATATTTTCTTTACATATTTGTTACAATGAGTGATAATTTAAGTGACCAAATCGCTCATGCCAAAGTTTTCTCAAGTTATCAGTATGAGAAACAAAAACTAAAGGAAAAGGTGATGACCCAAAGTTGTTAAATTTGAACAACCTGGTACTATCATGAACAGTTCCAGGAGCAAGGACATTTTGATGATTTTTAGAATCCCCGATTAAAACTTGGTGAGGTGTAAACGTCATAGTTTTACCTTCACTTGAATGAGTAATTTGATAGACTGATAACAAATTGCAGGAAATTTTTGGAACACATAGTACATCACTAAAATGACCATTTTCTACTGGAACTGTTTCCGATCCTACAACACCTAGAGATCTATCATCACCAACAAATATTTGTTTGGTGTTACATTCATGCATAGTAGAAAAGATGGCTTGATCCTTAGCCATATGATAAGATGCTCCAGAATCAATGAGCCATTCAATTGAAGTAGAAGAAGAAGATGAAGTATAAGAGTAACGAGAAGCACAAAGTGTATGTCCATGAGAGGTAGATTTTGAAGACGAATCTAGGATGATGTGGTGCTTCTTCATTGCTGCTTCCAAGGCCGCCATCTTCTTGAAACACTTAGATTCATCATGATTATCTTTCCCACAAAATTGCAATGACGCTTAGTATTCTTTCCTTTTGGCTTGGATCCTTTATCATTTTTCATGAAGGAGCTGACTGAGAGGGTTTGGGACCCTTGTTGTTTGGATTAATATTGCGAAAATTCTGTTTCTTGGGAGGCTTGGACTTTTCTTTCTGTTGGGACAATAAGGCTTTCCCAGATGTATTTGCATTATTAATTATTCCAATATGAATGAGATTATCTTGCTCTCTAATTAAGGAATCACAAAAGGATTCAAGAGTAGGCTCTTGATAGCTAGCTGTAGTCAAGGATTCTTTCATGGAGTAGAATGTAGATACAAAAACAAAATATGGAGGTCCAAGTTTGGAGAGAATATGATAAATACATTGTTTGTTTTATTTCTTAATCTTGCATTCTATACATAAGAGTCTAAGAGTTTTATACTTAAATAAATAGTATTGAATGCATGAAAAATCATTTGGATTCACGAAAATCAACACATTCTCAAGTTGATGACCCCGAATTTCATTGTGTATACAAAACAAGGAGTCCAACTTTTCCCAAGCTTTATTAGGTTCATCAATTCCAGATATGTGGAATCGCAAATTAGTAAAGATTGACATCCCAATCAATCCACGAGCTTCATCACATCTATTTTCCCATTTAATTTTTTTATCATCATTAGTGGGTTATGTTTCTTTCCCTCAGGTTATCCTGGAAAGTCCCCTACTTTGCAGAACATCCTCCATACGATATTTCCATGAGAAATAGTTAGAACTTGTAAGTATAATATCACAAGGGGTGGACATACTATAAAATAATGACCGAAAGAACAGAAAATAACTATCTGGATGTAAAGAGCTCGAAAAAATATGCGGTTTTAAAAGAAACGGCACTGAAAACTGATTATGAATGATGAAGTTATGCTTGATCAAAGAAAATGTTGAAGGTGTCATCAATAGTGACGTGGAAGATATTAACTTGACCAACTAAAAAAAATAACCCCTCTCTTTCCAAGATCAACCTTTGACAATCACTTTACAAAAAAGTTGTTTTTAAGTGAATCACTTTTGTAGAATAAGTGATGTTCACTTTTACAATAATGTATAGTGCGGCAATAAATTAAAAGACTTAAGTGACTCATTTTTTATTTTATTTTATTTAAGTGAGATGCACTTTTACAATAAAGTAACTTGAAAATAGAAATTGCATGCACTAAAAAGTAGCTTAATAAGACTTGAACTCAAGACCTATTAAGGAATAAAGCAACTTTGGACCAAGTGAGCTAAGTTTAAAAGGTATGAAAAGAATGGAAAGAGAAAGGGGGGCTTTTTTTTTAACTCCTCTCTCTCATTCTCTGTGCTTTCCTTTTTTTCCTCCAAATCACAAAAAAAATGAAAAACAAAAACTAAATTTTATTTTGCACACAATGGGGTTAGATCTCGGTTAGCTTACCCAGAAAGTCTACATTCTCAAGTTTTCCCGTTGTTTATGATTTTCCATGATTACACAAGGTGCAAAAAAAAGAACATATGTAGCCGAGAAGACAAGAAAAACAATTTCCCTTTCTGTTTCTGATTCGCCGCGATCGCACACGTTGCACAGCAAAGAGCATACACAACCAGGAAAGGCAACAGCATGAGACTAAAACAATAAAGATCTAATAATAAAACTGAACAAATATGAGAGATTTAGAAAAAAAATTTAAACAAATCCGTCACTGTAACATTATACCTTTAGATTTGTCGAAATGGGCGTTTCTGGATCAAACGGAAATGGTTTTCTATGAAACAAAAACTATTTCCCAATGAAAACGATGCTCTAGACACAATGGAATAGATCCCATAGGACAAAAATGCATAGAAACTCTAGAACCAAAAAACTTTAAAAGTTTCGGTAACACCAGTTCTAGATCTTGATCAAAACCGAAAGCGGCTCTTCATAAACGCTCTGATACCATGTTTGGGTACACAGGGTACTCCCAAAAAGACGAAACACCTTGAGAAACTACTTCACACAAATAGATCACATATCAACACATCGATGTTTGTCACGTGGTTAAAACCCTCGAGAGAGAAACAGTCCACGGCCCCATCCAAATAGCTACTTGGAGCAATTTATTATGGAAAAGAAAGAATGTTACATATGAGCTTCTCATACTCGATCAACTAGCCAAGGATCCTCCATGCTCTTGAAATAGAGATCAAGGACCAATCAAGTGTTAAGCCATGAATCAATGGTCGGTATGATCTAAGAGAAGTTGAACCATTGAATCACTTTATGTCTATAGCATATCGTGACCGTCGGATAAGAATATTTACAAATGCATACTAATTGACTAAAGAAACACACTTTACCTAACGGATATATTGCACAAGTTGGTCTTAACTAACTCCTAAGTGTCTAAATATCCTATCAAGCACAACATTCAGTCAAATAGATTTATAGTGATGGTAGACATAAATAAGGAAAGAGTTGTGTGAAAAACAGAGGCATCTACCAAGGATGAATATCTGAGAACACCTTCAGTAGAAAATTAACCAAGGGAAACAACTAAGACAGAGCACCTGTCAATGGATGAATTGTATCACAGCTATTACAATCACATTATGGAAATGATTTTTGATGTAGGAGCGCTTAACTAAAATCAAATTCCTACATACTAATCTAGAAACGTATTGGTAGAAATAACATATTTGAAAATGGCATAATAGAGAACACAGACTAAACACATACACTGTGATGAATCTCATAACCACCAAGAAATATTTTCAATATGGCTCCCAAATATTTTCACAGAGCTACAAAACCGGTGCCGAGGCCTAACAAATGAAAGTAAATCCAACCCTTATCCTCCACTAAGGAGGTTCTATTTATAATGTGAATTACCCCCAAGATACGTCCCGAAACAGGGTATCAAATTAGGTTACAAAATTGGATTGAACTGAGCCATCATGTTGAATCCTAAAAAACTCTCATATCGAATATTTGCTATGATTTACATATAAAACAGGAAATAAGGAATAACATGCATGCTGGATCAAAACAAAAATGTGTTATCTGGGCTTCGACTCACTTGACTGAAAGCGACGACTCAGAGCACCCGGAATGGTTTGGTGCTGATTCAGCCTTGAATTGTTCCTCAATAGGATATATGAAGGATTCTTTCTTCATTTCAAACACTTGTTCTTATATAGTTTCTCCCTAATATTCAACATTTTACCTCTTTCAGAAGCCAGATTGCTAAAAAATAGGCTTTAGAGTTACACCTGCATACCTCAAATGGTGAAAGTTGTGTTCAATATATGAGAAATTTTTTTAACTGACCATGTTCCCGACAAAACCCATGTATTCATTTGGCCATACTCCCCTCCATCTCTTCGAAATATGCTTTTGAACTTGATGACTCAGACAAGCTTGCGAATTTATGGAAAAATGTTCTCTAAAGATCCCTTCTATTATCCCAATACATAATACCCGTGTAAAAACTGAGTTAGATTATTGTATATGAGAATATCCTGAAGAAAAACCTCTCTCAATTTCATTAAAATTCCTCCTGGTTAGGAGGAAACAGGTCTTGGAAGTTACTGACCAAACAGTTATTTTCAAAACAAAACATGCTTAGTTTACACAATATATGAAATTTTGTTGAGCTTTACAACCTTAACTATTTTGCGCTTTTCCACTGCGAGATCAATGTGGACCATTAATCGAGATTTAATAAGATATGAGCCGTCTAAGAGTAGAGATCGTACTTGATTTCTCAACCATAGACCTTGAATTACCCTATGATTTTTGGTGGGGCGAAAGCCATCACCACTCTCGATTTGTTTCACCCATCAATATAACAGTTGATTTTGTGAGCATTTTAATACCATTTAGTATTCCCTCAACTAATTAACTTGTCCTCTACCTTCCTCAGCGAAATGGTTCTGGGGCGTTGGATGCAATTGGGTTGTAATCTACACCGTTGATTGCTGAAAAATAGGATTCAAATACCCTTCTGCATAGATCAACTGGTTATATATGTGTAAAATCAAAGAAATTATTTTGTAACTAACCATGTTCCTGACAAAACCCATGTGTTCATTTGGCCAAATCCTCCTCCATCTCATCGGAATATTCTTTTGAAGTTGGTGACTAAGAACATATTTGTGAAATTATGGAAAATATCCCTCTGAAGATGGATTGGATTTGATTATCCCCAATCATAGAACCTGTCTAAAAATGGAGAGAGGTTATTGTAAATGAGGATGTTTTGAAGAAAACCCTGTCTCATTTTTGTAAGACGTTTCTTTTTTTGGTAGGAGCAACTCTCGTAATGTAATTGCTAAAACAGTCATTTCCATAATTTCGATGGAGCTTAAAAACTTAAATTGCCTGCACCTTGCCACCGCAAAATCAATGTGGACCATTAATCGGGATTAGATATGATCTGATTCGTCCAACGGTGGAGCATGGACTATATTTCGCAACCTCAGAAAACCCTTTTTGCTTGTGCTAGTTGTTGGTGCGAAATTGACCATTGTAATGTGTGCTTTTATCCCACATGCACAAGATGATAAATAATAACAAGGTTTATATTTGCAGATTGTTTTAGTATGTATTAACGAACAAAGAAAAGAGAATACTCCCTGTGAGCTGGGCGCTTGGTTGCTTGGGCTCTGATCGGTGTGTTGAATGTTTCGACTATAAAGCCAAATTTACATATAAATCCAATGTTCATATTTAATTTAAAATGAGTAAAATCCTTTTAATTCCTCAAGATTCATTTCTTTTTTTCCCAAATGACCAATGAAATCCTTTTCTCATAAAAACCAGCCCGATCCAGAAATCCAACTCTCACAAGAATAAAATTTAGCACAGGTTCTAACAGAATCAATGGCTTCAGGAAGGAGAACACAATGCAAAATTATTCCACAATATGGTGATACACAACACAAAACGATCGAGGATTCACAAAATAAGGAAGAAATATAGAAGACGTGCCGAGACTAGAGGAGAGATAGAACAAGAGATGATCAATAATTTCAAAAATGTCATGACAGAGGACCAATTAAATAGGTAACATGCCAATTGAAAAAATCACTCCACTCATACCGATGGTGGTCACTTAGGAGCACAATGAGATGCTAACAAGACACATAGAGCTACATGAGGTAGAGGAGGAAATGCACCAAATGATGGTGGGAAAAGCTACTAGGCCAGATGGCTTCACTTCCAACTTATTCCGCTACTTCTGGGACCTCATAAAAATGGAAGTGTTGGAAATTGTTGAAGAATCATGCCAAGATCAGGGAGTCCTAAGTGCCTTCAATGTGACCTTCCTGTATCTCATCCCCAAGTTGAAGGGAGCAGACACACCGAGTAAGTTCAGACTCATAGCTCTTTTCAATGTCATAATATACAAAATAATCTCTAAACTGGTTACTAATAGATTAAAACATATTCTCTCCCTCTTGATTGGCCCAGATCAATCAGGGCTTGTTGAGGCAATACAAATATTGGATGGAATCATTATTTTCGATGATGGTATCTACTCCCTGAAAATCACCAAAAAACTAGGCATGTTGGTTAAACTAGACATAGCTAAAGCTTACGACAAGTTGATTTGGAAATATATGAGAGAAATCCCAAGAGCTTTTGGTTTTGGAAGAGACACTAGATAGAATGGATCATGAAGATGGTATCATCTATGTTCTTTTCAATTTTTCTAAATGGTTCTCCCACTCGCACTTTGAATCCTACCCAAGGCATTCGCCAAGAGGATACCCTTTCACCTTTCATGTTCCTCATTACGATAGAGGGAATTCATTTGTTAATCCAGGGTCAATTGTCGAGAGGACAAATTCGTGGCTTAAATATCCACAGGGGGATGGATAAACAAACTCACCAATAGTTTGTGGATGATACCATGCTAATGGGGAAACCTTCAGTCCAAGAGAAAAGGTCTTTCAAGAAGTGTTTGAATTTATTTACCAAGGCTTCGGGTTTAGAAGTAAATCCAGAAAAATTTCAACTTCTTCTTTAACATCCCAAGTGTTACTCAAACAAACATCATTCATATCATGGGTTAATCGATCAGGTCTCTCCCATCAAAGTATGTAGGTGCGCCTATGGAAGAAGGGGGCATTGTGAAGGGTTCACAGAATGATATTCTTGATTGAATGAGGAAGAAGATTATAGGGTGGTAATTAATACCACTAAACTTCGTGAGTAGACTCATCTTGGTTAAGTCCGTCATATATCCCCATTTATTTATTCTCATTTCTAGCTGCGCCTAAGGCTATCCTTACGGAAATTCGTAATATCCAACGTGTTTTCCTATGGGAAGGAAATAGAGAGAAATCTAAGATAGATTTGGTAGGCTGGGATAAGGTACATGTCAACCAAAGGATAAGGGAGGTATTAGCATTAGGGATCCAAAGATCGTAAGTGAAGTCATGGGAGCCAAAATATTGTGGAGGTGGTACAACAACAAAAAATGAACCTTAGGCTAAGTAGTGGCATGTGAAGTATGCTAAAGACAAGTCGGTAAGTGACATGGTTCGAATCAGTGATGAGAAATTGGGTTTTTGCATATATGGATGAATTTCTAATGAAGTAAAGGTCTTGTGTAGGACCATAGGTTTTGGGAAATCAGAAATGTCCAAAAAGAAAACTTCTAGGATGACTCATGGAATCAATTCCCAAATTTTATGGACAATCTCAGATGGCAAAGGATAAGGGAAAGAGGATTAAGAGAAGGGACAATCAAAGCTTGACAACATCGATATGAGTTAAACACTAATGAGGACTATAGAAAATGGCAAGGCCAGGAATGTTGGGAACGACTAACAACTGTAAAAGACACAAGAACTTCAGGATATGCTCAATGAAAGATGCATGGAAATACAATATTTTCAGGATAAGTTAAGTTGGGGGTACTCATCAAGAGGATTCTTCAGCATAAAGGAGGCCTATAACATCAATACTAGAGGTGGGGAAGAATGGGAGGAAATATGGAGGAATAAATGGATCATGAATCCTTGGACAAAACATGCCACCTTCAATTGGTTGGTAATAAAGACAATAATTATGAGGGGGGGAATCTCCAAAAGAGGGGTTTTGAGGCCCCATTGCAGTGCCCCTTATGTCTGCGCAAAGAGGAGAAATTGAATCACCTTCAGGATGAATCTCCCTTCTCCTAGGCTCTTTGGGATCAGGAGGCGACCATTTTTCATAGAACTAATAGAGTCATAGGTCAACCAGATCAAACTCTCAAAGAATGGAACATGAAAGCGTTTTAGAACCCAATCCTCAGCTTGATATGGGCAATGTTCCTAGGGAGGTTGTCATGGATATTATGGAAGGAGAGGAACGTCTAAATCTTGCAAGATAGGAATTTCATAATAGAGGAATTTTGGAAGAGGCTAACCCACAACATTCAGGAGACCATGCGAAATAGGTAGTGGGAGGATAGGGGCAAGGAGCTAAGTGCTCTAGAAGCCTGAATAGCAGAAGGTTGGGGGATCAATAAAGATGACTTAGGAGGGATACGAAAGAAATTTTCAGTTTGCAATCTAGTTAGCCCAAATTCATGGTCCCCACTTCAGGTAGGAACTTATAAGATTAACTTCGATGGAGAATCCAAAGGGAATCCTGGCATGGCAGGGTTTGGGGAAGTTTGCAGGGATTCCACAGGGGAAATCCTAAAATTGTAGCATGGATCCAACAGTTTTGAGACAAACAACACAACAGAGTTAGAAGGATTTTTGCAGGGCCTTAGTTTAGTTTCTAGATCTAGATGGTTGCTGGTGATGGTCAAAGGAGACTCTCGAGTCATCATCCATATGTCCAGGAAATTATCCACAGGGAAGAAAGCAAAGAAAGTTGTAACCATCTGGTGTTTGCTGAGCAGGATAGAAATATTTAGGACCCTACTTTCCATGAACCAAGCTTGGTACTTTGGCCACGTTAGGAGGGAGGCTAACAAAGTTGTTTACCTCATGGAAAATGTGGGCATGGGAGGAGGATAAGGAATTAGAGAAGGACAGTTGTAGGAATTCAAAGGACCGCATTGGGTAGACCAATGCTGCTATCTTGCTAACAATAATCATGTAGCGAAAGGACGGGAGGGAAGGGTTGAACAGGAGAATCCTGGTGACATCACATGCTCACACGTGAATGGGACTTATATACCTCACCTCTTCTATAACAACGAAACAATAATGAGGAAATGACTTCCCACCCCTGTCCATGATACAAATGAGCACTTATTACAATTGTTGGGGAGATATGGGAAGGATACGATGCAATTCTCACCTCAAGAGTTTGGGAATACAATTATGAAGAATATCGGGACTAGTACTGCAAAAGAATCCCTATGGAAAGATAGGACGAATGAAGTAATGAACCATCGAGTTTAAGTAATAATGGTTTACCTTGCTATAAAAACAAATGAGCATCCAAATTTCTCTTAGATTAGACGTTGTTGTTTCTATTAGCCTCATAGTGCCTTGTCTTAGCCCAAGTCTTTCTTGGCCTAAAATCAAACAAGTTACGATGGTGTGGAGGAAGAAGGGAGCAATGCTGCTAATCCACTGTCGGTTAGATGAGGATGAGATAGGAGAAGGGAAATCAATAGTTATGCGAGGGGAGTAGAGGGGAGAATTACTTGGGCTCAGAGTCAAGCTCAGACTGTTGCTACCTTCTTTTGCGATCGGATTCCAACAGTGGTCCGCAATGCAATTGACACATTAGAGAAGGAGCTATGGGAAAGGGTTAAGACTACACCGATGGAGGAGATCCGAGAAGAAGTTGAGGAGTGGGTGATGGACCTAAGAACTACGAGGAGGAGGGTGTACGCCTATGAACACCTAATGATGGCATATTGGGTTGTGAAGAACCTTATGTCCCATGTGAGTATGGAAGGAAAGAACAAGCAACACAGGGATTAGAAGCTATTACAACTATCGAAGGAACATCATCGAGATTACCATCTGATGCACAAAAGGGCTGATGTCATTGCCAACAAAGTGGGTCTAAAATTTTACACCCCACCTCCCATGAATGGCGATGGCAGAGAGACCAGTAAGGCGGAAGGCAAGAAGTTGGTAGATGATCTAGGAGAAAAAGGGAAGATATGAGCAGAACATGATATGCACATGAAAGGCTTCAACGGAGGTGATGCAGAGCATGAAAAGGGTCTAGTATACAATCGGTGCACAAAAAGCATTGCTTTTTTTGGTTAAATGATGTATCCAGGTTTTTTACATATATGTGTTTCATATAGGAAGTAGAGAAGTTAAGAAGGGTTTGGTTATTTTTTGTAATCCCACCCGATATACTCTAAGGATGGAAGAATGAACTAGTCTCTGAAGTGTCGAGAAGTTGAGCCTGAATTTTTTTTGTTTGATTACTGTGTTTCGTATGTTATTATAGTTCTTTTTGTTATTTACAAAAAAAAGTAACATGCAACTTGTTTGTGGCAATTGTGGCCTATAAGTGTTCTTATGGGTGTTCTAATTTATAAATTGAGGTGATAAGGGTCCTCTTCAAAGGTCGCACTAAAATGAAACAAGTGTACTATCAAGATCGTTTCAAATTTGAAATAACTAGGATATATCCATCTTAAAAGGGGATTTACCATGATCATAGAGGCATCAAATTTCTCAAAGTGTAAACCTCTTTTTAGAGTGGAAATGTTGAAGTGCCTAATGCAAGATGATTTTAATTTATTAGTTTTATATTTATGCAATCTAAAAATTTTAAATCTAATTTGAGCGGACATATTATTTTTTATAAAAAAAAATTTATTTTTTATAAAAGTCCCGTGTCAACTCTAAGATGAGCACCAAAGGAGTTACACATCTTCCCCTATTAGACTCTAAAATACCCTTGTTCAGGGCAACACGATGGTTTTAATTTATTAATTTTATATTAATATAATTCTAAATATTTAAAATCTAATTTAATATTATTTTTATAATATTTTTTTATTTTTCTAAAGGATGTACGTATCAACTCTAACAACTCTATTATAAGTATGATAGCACTGAGAAATTACACATTTTCCTTATTGGGCTGTAAAATGCCCCTTTTTTCTGGAAAATGTCCCTTTTTCCGGCAATTTTGCCCCTTTTTCCCGCAATAAAATAAGGATAATGGGCCAGGCAATCAACATCTTGTGAGTGTTGATAGTAGACATGATATATATATATATGTGTGTTAGATAGCTTGGATCAGGTGGAAAGGAGAGAGATTTTGAATACCGTGGAGGGCTGCTTCCATTGTAGACAGATTTTGAAAACTATGAAAGGGTGCGACTTGAATACGAAAATGAGTGAAGAAAGCAGTATTCCTGAGGAGTTTCTCGATACTCTGGTGAATGAATTCGCGTACGACCCAGTTAGACTGTCCCTTAGCGAGGACCCTGCTCAGGTGCTCTATNTCTTCAAGACAAGAGTTTCTATTCACTTGTAGTTCATCTCCCTATCTATGTGTTCGCTGGGCTTAGTTTCAGTGATATATCCATTGAAGACATGTACAACGGAATAGGAATCTTGAAAGCTGCCTGGATTAAAAATTGCAGCATCTTAGACTCTGAATATGAATATTACGCGGAGGCCATTGTAAATGCAGTAATAATTTGCATTTCTCGTTTCCAAGAAAAGCATACAATATATATTGCATCTCAGGGAACCTCTAACTCTGAGAAAAGTCGACTTCAGGAAGTGGAAAAGAATATTTATTTACTTACAACGACACTTGCAGATGAGCTCTTCTTGATTGATGGCTTAATTACAGCGTATGGTAATGAAAAAGTAGACCAATTTCTCCTTAAGTCGATGGCAACGCTGATAAGTTTGGATATTGTAAAAGACATTCTCCAAATTGTTGAACTTATTCTTGCAGGTTTCAAATTTTTGGACGAATCGCACTTACGATTAGCTTTAAATATTATAGCAACCCTTTGTGGAAAAGGTTTTCTGAGATTACTGAGCACACTGAGAAGAAACCAGGTTGTTAAATCTCTTGCGGCTTTTCTTGGAAGTGATAAAGTGGATATGGTGGATTGCAAACTTAAACTCTTGCTTCATTACATTGTGCGCTATGCTCAGCCGGACTCCATTGAAGGAGTCTAAGAATTCATGCGTTGGTTGCAGCTTCATGACATTGTGCGCTATGCTCCGCCGGACTCCATTGAAGGAGTCTAGGAATTCATGCGTTGGTTGGAGAAAAATGACGGGAGTGCATTGGATGCAGAATTTCATTGGTTATTGTGGAACTTATTCTTGTAGGTTTCAAATTTTTGGACTCATCCCACTTAAGAATTCATGTGTTGGTTGCAGAAAAATGACGGGAGTGCATTGACTGCAGAAATTCATTGGTTATTGAAGAATGACTGAAGTGTGAACCTATGTTTTTCAATTATAATGATCAGTGTTAAAATTAATACTGCCTTAGATTTATATTTGTTCTCCCGTTTTTCTTAAACCCTACATATAAGTTGGATCAAGGTAAGCGAGATATAGAAGTTAGTTGGATTTATAAGTTAAAAAAGTATAGATTTATCTTAAAAGGATTTAGGATTTATTTAGGGTTGAGATATCAAATTATATCTATTTTTATTAGGCAATAATATTTTGATTTTCATGATTATTATTATTCATCAATATTTTAATATTTTGAATTTTTTAAGCTTCTTTATTTATCAATAACAAGTGGTAACTTTTTAATGGGGTGGACTACTGTCTATATTTTGATAGGCATTTTTAGTTGAGATTTGGGGTGGACTACTTTCTATACTTCTTCATCAAACAATTATATAAAAAAAAAGAATATAAAAAGTAATTGGTAGCTAGCTGAAATACAAAAAGTAAGTGGTAGGTAGCTGATGAATTGATAAGTGTAAACAAATATTTTTCCGAGTACCACTATCTCTCAACCATTTAATCCCTAAGTGATCCAACCACAAAATATGTAGGTGTGCTAGTGAATAAAATAATCAGAGGTAACTTTCTAATGAATAAATTGTATAGTAAATGATTTTGTATAGACTTAGTCATTTAATTGTATTATGATGATTTAGTAAAAAATATTTTTATATTTTATAAGGAATTTTTAATAAAATATTTTGTATGTGCTTGAAATATGATGATTAAGTAAAGAATTTGTATATAGTTTGTTATAATATGATAATTTAGTAAATAATTTTGTTTAGTTATGTTATGAAAATAAGTTGATTAATTTAATATATTACCTAATTTTATTATGAAGTTTTGTGTTTATTTAATTTTCTAATATTTATTGTTTTTAATTTTCTAATGTTTATTGTTTTAGTGGAAATTGGTAAACAAGTGAGTTTAATGTAAATTCTTAAATAATTTTATGATCCAATTGATTTTCCTTTCAATAAATTATATTTAAACATTCTTTTGATAAATTGAAAACATGGAGAAATTGTCATTTATGTGAAAAATAGAGATATTGTCATTTATATACCAAACTTATTAGGTTTGATGTGATAAATGTTTGATTAATAAACTTTAAAAAATGGGCATTTGAAAATATAATTGAAATGATAAATAAGTTTTTTTATCATAAGCATATAAACAAGTTTTATATCAAGAGTTTGAGGTGGCAAATAAGAAAAGAGAGATTACTATCAGTGCAAGTGCAACGAGGTTGAGGTGGAAAAAAACAAAAAGAGATTACTCTTAGTCCATTAAGTGCAATAATTAAGTTAAGTTATTGGTTAAAAAACATTGAATTTATATGATAAAACTTTATTTATAAAAATTGCTTAGTGTATTATAATTATATATATAACTTATACTTAAGAGTAAATAGGAGTTTTTTAACACTCGGTTTTGACCTAGTTTGTATTAAATGTATATAATGTAAATATTGTATTTAATCATGGGGTGGGGCTAAAGGCAAAATCCCCACCATAGATTTAGTGTTTTATGTTCGGTGATTAAAACTTGTTGCCGATGCTATTTTTGTGCCAACCGACACATTATAATTTTGGACATCGTGTAAATATGCAATTGAATAAAAAACCCACAACTAGCTATGTCAATGCAAAAATAATGAGACGGGGGCATGATTTCCTATGGATAGGGGGGGGTATTGAAACCCTTGGGCCAATCGGGAAAAGCCAAATGTCAGCACCCATTAAACTGTCAACTACCTTTCTTGTCTTATTCACCCAATCATTTATTACTGCTAGAAGTTGGTTGAGTTGGTTATTGCATGGGATGGGCAAGGTATGGCAATCCAAATTCGAATGGGAGAAGCCACCAGTTTTTGGGAATTTAGCGATTTTGACTTATGGGGCAAGTTATTTCCCAAAAATGCGGCCCATTCCCTCATGCATTCAGGTTGTTGTCTTTCCCCATGTTTTTGGAGCTCTTCGCATTCTACATTCACGTTTTTCATCTTTCTCACCATTTTCTCTGATTCATGTGATCTCTCTCAGGCAGCTAGAGATTCCTGTATATATCCTTCCACGATTTTGGTTGTTTACCTCATATTACCCATGGATGAGAGGTTGTTTTTGTAATGCCCAGGGATTGGGTTGTCTTACTCACATTTTCCTGTTGTTTTCCTCATTTTCCTCAAGTTGGAAATTCATTTTTGGTAATGCGAGCGAGTGGGAGAAGAGACCCATGAATTTTGGGTGTCGTTGAGTCTCTTTTGGCCACGTTAGGGCAGAAACGACTCTGGAAATCGATTGCACATGCTAAGCTGTTTTACTCAATTGCCATTCCTGATTTTGGCCTCTGTGATGTTTTCCTTCAATCCCAGAACTGTAATTGTTGTGTGTACATCTTTGTTTGGTCTTTGAACCAGTTTGGGAGTGGAAATGGGGTCTGAACTAGCTTGATAAAACTACTGTGAGAAGGAAATTCACAGACAAATCTAGAGGGTTGGTTTTCTTCTTTGCACACCCTGAATAGCATTGGAAAGGAAGGCATAGCCCGAGGGATTGTGTAGCAGAGAAGGGGATGCTCCTTGTGTTGGGTGTGTATACGTTTTAGAAGCCATGCTAGATCTGGTGCAGGTGTCCATAGCTTTGTGGTTCAACTCATTGGCTTAGCAGTTAGCCTTTCCATCTCCTTTACAGCCTGATAAACCTAACTGTGTTGGCTTGGCTAAATTTTGATAAATCTTTGGCTATGTGTGAGTGTTCTAGTGTTTCCTTATTCCTTGTGGGAATCATGCCCATCTTGGTGGTGGTAGTGTTGAGATATTGATGAGCACACTGGCCTATGGTTGGGTGGAACGTTGTAGCGACGTAGCTGGTTGCGAGACACACTTCTTCTAAGATAAGTATCTCTTGTCTATTTTATCTCTGCAAATCTATGTGCTTATTGATTAATATGGACATGTTAAATGCTATGAATGAAATGTAAATGCTTTCACTGTATGTTAATAATTTATGCATCTGTGTATGTTTAAATTCAATACATTTTATATTTATGTTCATGGAGCTTAGTTTTCCCGGATTGATAGCATCATGGTCGCGTTCCCTCTTGAGCAGACGGGAGAGAACATGACAAATTTAGTGATCCATTTATGTATAATATTACTTTTAAGTTACCTTAACCTAAGATAATTTGAATATATAAACATATTTTCGAGCATTATGATAGGTAACTTGCATGGTTGATTTGTTGTTGCAATGAAGTAGTTAGAGGAAGAATCCTAAAATAGAAGCTTCTCATTTTCACCTCGTGAGGTTCATAACATAATGCTACTTCTGATTAATGGTACATTAAACTAGCAATAATGGGTCACGATCCTTTATAATTTTATTTATGTATTCTTGAATTAATCTAGTTTTAATAATGATTGCAAGTAGTTATGAAGGGATGTGTACTTTGGTATTTTATATTTGTTCATATAAAATACCATATTATGGTCATGTTATGGTTATCTCTTGTTGTAATAATATTTTCTTTTAACATTGGCATCGCATTATGCATAGCTTGTTAATACATTATT
Organism: Pseudotsuga menziesii; assembly: GCA_001517045.1. Taxonomy (NCBI): domain Eukaryota; kingdom Viridiplantae; phylum Streptophyta; class Pinopsida; order Pinales; family Pinaceae; genus Pseudotsuga; species Pseudotsuga menziesii. The sequence continues at coordinate 38,890 of LPNX010131175.1, forward strand.
ATATGTAATGGTATAAACATAAGAATTTTAAGTTTGGTATACATATAGGGAGATTTTTGTTAAAAATAGAAACATATGCATACAACAATCAAACCTATTTCTATTACTTCATAAACTTTCTAAATACATAACAACGATTTCTCTAGAACGAGTTAGCTTTGTACCGAGTTTGATTATGTCAATATATGTATTCATATAGAGCTAACTATTTATTGACTCGTCAACAATCACTAGTCGGAGTATTTACTATTCTTAAACACTCCCCCTTAATTATGACCTCTAAACGAATTATTAAATTACTACTAAAACATAATGCCTCTATGTCTTACATGAAAACTATAAAATGTGAATGCATTTTGGGCTATGTCTCAACTAGGATTACAACTTGATCAAAACAATTTTATTTTCACCTTTCTTTTTCGCTATATGCCGATGTAGATGCTTCGTGTTTTCTGCTCCAAATTCTTCTTCTTCTTTATGCTCTAGACTTTGAACTTTCGATTCCTTTTCTTATTAATCTTTGCCTTTATTTTTTAACATTTTGTTCATTGTTTACTTTAATTTTTCATACCTTGTTCGACCTTCATTTACAAAGTATTCAATTTGCCTGGAGTCATTCAAATGTCGAATGCCCTTCATGTTAAGGGCTACAATCTCAATCTTCAAATGTTGTAATGTGAGTGTAGCTAAAACCCAATTGATGTTCTCATCATGTGATGTACTATCACCCTCATCACAACTCAACAATGGTAGATAAAATTAGATCTATTCAACGCTCCATCTAAGAAGAATCTTTTCAATAAAATCTTCATCAACAAGAATCTTACAATCTATCTTCGTGTCATATTCCTCTCCTTCAACCTTTCTTCTTACAACATCTTCAGCTTGGTTTCATTCTTCACGTTCTACACCTACAAAATGAAATGAACCATTACTAAAATCAACTATGTCCTATGGAACATCTTCCTTATATTTCTCTTCTTCTTCATCTACTTCTTATGATTTTTCATGTCCTTCTATTTCTTTTACTTCTATAGCTTCAATTTCCTCACGTGCAACTCGTGTGGTTGATTTCATCTTAGTTGTATTAACATCTACATCATAATGTAGGATTTCATATTCATATTCATAGTCATATTCATATTCATAATGGATTCTACTTGTGGCTAGATCATCCATATGTGATTGATGAGACCCTAATGGTTTTCCAAATGAAGGAGAGGACCCCAAGGAAGTGATCAGAGTATATGACCTACAGGAAGCAGATGCCTACCAAAAATATGGCACACATAGAGGAACCTGAGGAGCAGTCATATCCATCATCAGGGATCATGAGATTAAATTTGCTACACAACTACTCACTCGAAAGGTGGTGTGCAAGTGTTACAAGGCATCAAAATGAATTGGGTATTATATTTGTTTGCAGGAATTTACTACATATTGCTTGGAGGTGCAAAATACATGAAACAACTTTCATTTTGGTTGGGTCCTATTGATTAGCACCATGATTTTCTATAAATCACTAGTATGGACATAGTTGAACACAAAGCTAACAGAGGATTTTTTGGCACCCATATTCTTCGTATGAAAGATGACAAATGACTAGGAGAAGCATAATGTCATTTTCGTTCCATTCCAACATTGGTACATGGACATGATTCAAGAAACTGCTTAATCATAAATGATTCACTCATACTTGGTAAATAAGTATATGAATCGACAGTATGTTTTACCATGGATGCACATAATGTGTTCATCTCACCACATAAGAACCTTGAGTATTGCACATAATTTGTATCCTTCTATATCACAAAAGAAGATATCAAAGACTGAATGGAAGGCTGGTCATCAGAATTCTAGCTCCAACTAGACTCTGATGTGGAAATGATCGACACCTGAAAGGGAGTGAAAAATAAAAAGAACACCAAAGTGCCAAGGCACTACGATGCATGTCTCTCCAAGACTCCAAGATAAAAGGAATAAGAAAAGGAAAGAAGGAGCATCAAGAAGTATTATGTTCTAGCCGAAGAAACAATGTCATAATCTCATCATGACCTTAGAAATAGATGAGTACAACAAGCAAGATGAAAACTTGCAACAAGAATAGATACCTGCAGGAGATAGGTCATTGTACCACACTCCCTCTACAAAGGTTCAGATAGAACAAATGCACTCAATGAATAAGAAAGAGGATCCCAAGAAACAATTAGCACAAGTTAAAAAATAATCGGTACCATTGAAGTCAGTCTATATTCACATGTGGTGCTACACTTGGATTCAACAAAGCATATTAGGAGGATGAAAACCATATTATGGTTGAAAAACCCAATCCCTACAAGATCCAATAGGGAATTGGAATAGAATGCATTAGAAATCATGTAGGATACTTAACAAAACAAGAGTGTTGGGGCCCAGAAAAGACTGATGAGCATTGACCCCCAATTTGTCTCATTTATGAAAGAGTCATGGACCATCCTAATAATCCTCTAGGGTCAATGACGTGGGGATGAAAAATCATGATACAAAGAGAATAAACGAAGGGTATATATAGGCAAGCTCAAATTGTGCCTCTTTTTGAAATACATACATGCCATTGATAGAGCTACAACGAAAGAAGTAAAGTGATAGAGAAATATGTCCCCTTCAGTAATAGCGATTGAAGAATGCCAATGAAGTGTCGCTAAGTCTCGTTTGCCTCACAATATTACTTTTATCCCAGCTAATCAGAGAACAACTGTTCACATGAAGCTGCAACCATCCTAAATCAATCAGTATCACAATCTCTAGAAAAATAAATTTTCAAGTTCCATAATAAACACATTGCCTAAATGTCCTATCCATAATCCTATCTATGTATCATGATTACTTGTCTATGCGTTTTATACTGGCAACCTTATCGTGCACTCACAATACTCAAACAATCCTAGCTCAGTCGCCAAATCCTGGCTCATTAGTGCACAAATACTCCATGGCATGTATGCACCAAGCTTGATGTTATATATTGCTATATATATAACCACGTGTTGGTTTCAATTATCCTCGGTCTTCCACCTTATACATTTTAAATTATATTATATTGTCTTTATTTTTCATGGTATTGATGCACATACTCCCACATGTCTAAGGGTTTTTCCCTTGTTATTATAAGAATGTGATCACTCTACAGAGCTTCTTTTCATTTTTTTATGACAAGCGACTCATTGATTTCTCTAATCCACTACTCTCACTTAGTGAATTTTGTGAAGTCATCATATTGCATGGTGATTCAAAACTTAATTTTAGTGAATTTTATGAGAACACGAATTTTCTCTGGCAGGGGAGTCCCGTAAAATCTCAACCACATCTCACTCTCTGGTCCTTCATTCACCATTTGTTAATTTTATGGAGGCCTGAAAGCGTTCTCAATTGTAAGAGATGAATACATCGAGGACCTGACAGCTTCTACCAAGTCCATTTCTTTACCGCCACATCAAATCTATATTTATTCCTTCTTACAACAATTTTTACACTAGATAAGATGAGAAAATCCACACTTGTTCCATTCTAAAACGTTCATTCACCAAGAAATATAAATGCTCCACTCATTGTATTTCATTATACAAGATAAATAGAAAAATTGTATTTCTGAGGGTACCGAGGACCAAGGAAGGCATGCCACTAGGTTTTTTGGTTGTAAAATGTTTTTGTTTTCAATGAATGAGATATTTCATTTTGTAAATACCGACCAAGGAAAACATGCTACTAAGGTTTTTTTATTAAAATGTCTTCATTCATGAATGTGTTAGATGGCTATTGTTTAAGAAACCAATGATCAAGCAAATCTTTCCATTGGTTGTTGAATTAACAGTGTTCTCGTGCATGTTTTAAATTACTTTGAAGCGGTATGCTAAGTATTCTTCTGATTTCCTAGAGTAACATAGATATAAAATTTACCTACTTGTGTAATTTTCTAATAGTATAGTAATGGGAAGTTAAAACATACTTGGTCAATTGATTGTGTGTTATGTTGTTTTTCTTTCCTTGTCAGAGAGTTGGTTAATATTAAAGCACATGTGAGCTGCAGTTATTTTAAGTTTTGAGTTTTTGTGGGATATTTGGGCTTCTCTTTAAATACAATACTCATTTTCTATTTGTTTTCATGGCTGAAATTCACACCTAAGCACCTCATATTTTAGTTGTAAATGCAGTAAATTTTTGCATGTACATCTGATAGGTACATAGGGTCCATACCTCCGTATATTTGAGGGCACTCTCCCATGGTTAGAGGATTGGATTGCTAACTTAAAGTAGCACAAAGATGGTGCTACTTACACAACTCTCCTTGGAATTTGAATCTTAATCAAAGCCCCCTTATTTTGATATTTGAATTGTTAGATCGCATAATTACCAAAGAGAATCTCAATTTAGGTTGAGGTATGACTTGACGAATAAGACAACTCATTTGAATGAAACAAGTGTGGGAAAGGATTAGTGCTCCTTGACTTTTCCTCCCAGAGTGAGACAAAGGTCTAGCTTACTATAATTACAATATTTTGAGAATGGGTCCATGTTCCTTCTTCTCATATGTCCTAAACTTTCTTGTAGGAAGTTGAGGCCATTCCACATATTCCTCTTACTTTAATCATAAAATGGTGAGAAAGGGATAGGGCTCTTTCTCATCCTTACTCAAATTTTCGAATTTGTGTTATGAAGGAAAAGCGTAAGTAAAATAGGGTGAGAAATGGACAATGTCACCACTCCTCATCCAAAAATTATAAGGGAGCTCCCATGCCACTCATTAGTATGGAACAAGTGTGCAACAGAATGGTGCTCCTCAACTCTCCCTCCTAAGACTTATCAAATCGAGAAAAAGGTCCACATCCTCACTCAAATTACAAGAGTTTCAAAAAGGGCCCATGATACTTATCCTCCCAAAAGTATAACGGATTTTCCATGTTACTCGTTTGAATTGATCAAGTGTGCGAAAGGGCTAGTCCTCATTGACACTGTTGCCGCCTTTCACACACATGGGGGAGAACGTGGCAGAAATATTCAAGCCACTCGGTGTGTCCTTGGGGGCAAGTCTTGCGTCAAGGCTGTCACCTTGCTCTTGACTCCTCCATTTAGGCTCAACTCCTAACGAGGCCGAGGGGGGTAGACCCTACTAAGTTACTAAGGAACCATTATTTAGTATGATGATGTTAAACTGAATGAGTTACTCAGGAGTTTGAGATTTAACCATAAACAACCATATAGGACAAGATACAAAAATGAGCACACGAAAGCACAATGCTGAGAATGGAGTCATAAAATAATCAATGTACTTGCATGTGCTTTGAGTGAATGTTTTGCAATTGCCTCTTGGTACGTTTTAAGCTAATGTGAAGTATGAATAAATTTAATTAGGTGAGGGGGGGACTCCAGATATACTCGAGGGTACTTGGAGTATGTCCAAAATGAACCTTCATGGCTACCCGCGAGGAATATGTGGGCTGAATTGAGTCTCTCAGATTGTTTTTCATAATACACCCGAAGGGGTAACAGAGATCAGTGCCTAAAGGTCACTTTTTAGGAGTTCTCGCTTCGTTTGGGTATTTTTCCACTGTTTACGATTTGATCGAGGCGTTGGATTTTCGCCTGATGGTGGTTGATTGGGGAAGGTGAAGATTAATTAAAATAGTCACTCACGTTGCTTTTGATGTATTTTAACTGATCAAACAAACTGCAGCCAAGTGTAGAGCATACACAATGGAGTCTTGTCAATTTTAGTGAGTTTTAAAGGGTGTGTTTTCTTAGAAAGAAAAACCCTCCGGGAACCTCTTTCGGTCCAAGTGGACCTCAATCGTGGAATCAAGGAGGGGGTTTGATTTTATAATAGTTTCTTACATAAATTAAAGATAAGCAACAAAAAGAAAGAAATCACAAGTTTTCTAATTATTTCTACCACGCATCTCCTTCCCCTTGCAGGTCAATCAGGAAGTCGTGGGGTAAGTATTCAAGTTACTTTCAAAATGTAGTGTGGAATATATGATAAAGTAATCAAAGCATGTTATTTTTCATGAATGAAACTAATCTAAAGTGAAAATAAGTAAGATAATTTGAAAAACGACAAAAAGGCATGAATCCCCCTTGGGAGATGGGGAATGGGCTCGAAAGACCCTATTCGGACAAAATGTTTATTATTTTCTATTATAATATCAGTGAAATTATCTGAATCCTCTTGGTTCATATACAAGATGAAACCAAGGCTTTACAAATTTCCCAAAATTTAAATTGCAGTCAAAAGGGAGACCCCTACAGGGATTCGGATGATCCAAAAGCCATTTTTGAACAACAGCTTCTCCTCTTTCTGTTAATCCTAATAAAATATAATGAGGTTATTAGAATTAAATATTCCCAAAATAACTTTGAAAGTATCTTTGGGTCAGCCTACATTAAACCAAACAAAACTAAGTAAAAACTGGATAAAACAGTGAAAACGGAACCAAGGAAAGCAAGCTTTCCTTGGGATCTTGGATTGTCTTTTGGACAGTGAATAAAATATGCAATTATTGCTGGATTTGATCTTTTTAAAACCAAAAAATAAATCTAAAGCATGCAACCTATGGATTCTCTTTAAATTGCCATGCAAAACGGGCGATTTCCCTAAACTAGATCTAGAATGCTTTATAAAACCCTTTGGGGATGAGATCTAGATTATGAGCCTTGAAATAATAGATCTATGTAAGTTTTACTTTGAAATGATAGATCTGAATAATGGCAAATCTTGTAAACAAAGTAACCAGGTGAAATTTGATTTTTTGGAAGAGGAAGAGAGGGAAAGAGTGTTGGAAGCCTTGAAGATCAACCGTGGAGCTTTTCGGTGGAATGTCGAGGGACTATGAATTTGATAAAGTTTTGGATAAAGTGATGAAGCAAACTAGATCAACACCCTCTCTAAGCTAGGAGCTAGCAACTTGATCCAAATACTTGCCAAAATGCTTGTGAGATCCGGTTAATACATATACAGAGATTTCAGAATAGCATGCATATAAACTTATAAAACATGTTGAATCTAGATCTCTAAACATGCATAACAAGGAAAGAGATGGCCAATAAACTTATCAACAAACTCCTTTCCTATCAATATCATAATAAACTTATTATCAATCTTTAGCAATGGATCTACAAACAATCAGCAAATTATGAACATAAATACAGGTTACCTCAATAAAACATGGCAATGCTCATCCACACATACAATAACATGACATCATCTTGCATCCAAAGCTTCTCTTTATTTCAAATGAAAAAGAGCAATAGTACAATAGCAACAACACCTCAAAGCCAGTTCTAACTAGCTTGGAAGAGGTAACCTATGCTTTATTTATAGCAAAAACAATAGATCTAGCCCAGGGGGGCACAAATCCCAAGGAGAGAGAGATTGCAACTGCTTGTGGAGTGAACCTGAGCTTGATCTAAGTCTAAACGAGCATGATCTGAGTCTCACTGAGTGCAACTGTCAATTGGATAGCTGATCTGTCTAACACCTCAACCTACTGACTGAAGCATCCACCAAAACTCAACTAGAGAGTCCCGCACGTGTGGAGGAGAGAGAGAGGGCACAATTACCAAGATTGCATGCAATAATGCACTCCCAGCTCAACCCAGATCACCTCCTTCAGTCAAGGAATTGTTACATTCATTCAATCCCAAGCCGACGAGACTAATTTCAGTCAAATAAGAGCAAATCCCAATGATTTAGGATTTGGGGTTTTCTCCATTATTTAATTAAGTTATCAATAAAATAATCAATATTTGATTTTTAGGGATTTTTGACCTGAGTGATGGAAAAATCACTCAAAACTTATAAAAAGTGAGTCTATGTGTTTACATGGTGCTTTGACCTTGAAAATGAGCACCTCCATGACTGAAACTGATTTCCAAGCCCACTTTTACTAAAAAACCAATTTTTCCAATTAGACTATTAAAAAAAAGCCTAAGTTTTGTGGAAAATTAAAATTAAAAAAAAACTTTAAAAAATTAAAAAAATTAAAAACATAGGGGGACTTAGACATGTTCATATGACTCGACCATGATGCATAGCATGTTTATACATTGACATATAGACTCTAATAACCTCGATAGGCTTAAATGCCAAGCCGACCACCCCAACTTTGGAGGTATTGAGTGAAGAACTTAGAAATTATCAGTTGTTTATTCAACAAACAATAATAACCAAGGGAAAAAACACCCTGGGCTGATCAGATTGACAAATAAAGTCTAAGAGATCGAGTATTTTAGAGATACTATCATGCTAGAACATTTTATTACAACTACCGGATGGGGTATGAACATGTGATATAGTACAACAAGCACTTTGTAGAAGCACTTCTTAAGGTCTTCTAAAGTCTAAACAAATCATCTTTGTCCAGTTCACCAGGATCACTTGATAAAAAACCACTAAGTACAACTTAGGTGGTAACATCTAGCTCCAACTGCGGGATGGGTGCTCGATCTGGTCATAAGCCAAGGAGAGGATACGAGAACACCAGAATCTATGGTTTATACACTCGGTAAAAACATCTCAACTTGACAAGACAAATCTCAGTAGCCGAAGCTTTATATAAAAACCAAATGAACCATTAAGCTGATTTATTTAAAAAAAATAAATGTACTTAACTAATGAAAGAAATTTTTTGTTATAGCTAAGTACAAAATAGAAATGCAGAAAGTAAATGCTCTCTTTCAAGGAGCTTATTTTCCTACTCTAAGCATGATATAAAAAAAGTTTAAGTGTAATCAGAAATCCAATGTAACCACCTAAGCATTTTATTAATATAATTTTTTTTCTTCGTCTTTGGTTACCAACCAAAGCAAGGATACTTTATTGAGAAAATTCCAACCTGTGTGATGATCCGGAAGGGGTGGGACGTATGGGAAATCATAGGCATGAATAATGTCGTCAAACTTCCTCCCAAACTAGTAAGTGCTTGCACAAGCTGCTTTTATCCATGACTGGACAGGGTTGATGTACAAATTGGAATGATAAGGCATATTGACTACACCATCATACTAGTCATCAAGGCTTACCAGATGATAACTCACTATATAAGCCCCAAGCGGTTCCAAATCATGAGGAAACTCTATAATATGTGAAGATGGTATTTGAGAGTGATATTCTACTAACTACATCACATCTATCTTTTCACAACACTTCTTCTCCATGTCTTCATTATTGATACCTTTGTGCGGCTCTGCATGATATGACTCTGAATGATCATATAAGAGTTTTGAATACTGGTTTTCCATACTAGGATTTCCCCAGGTCTCCAGATCCATGCTTCCCTCTATGGAAGTATAGTAGATTGGACTTCCACAAATTTCAAAATAGACACTCCCCTGACATGATATAGCATAGATGGGATTCTCAATAAGATATTCACAAAAATTACAATAGTCATCATCGCCATCTATGTCAGATGTGATGGATTCCCCATTGCTGATATCAAATCTAATATCAAGTTCTCTTTATCTTCATTACTGATTCTGATATATGGCTCAAACTGATCATATGGATAAAATGCATGCTCCTTTTCCATATCAAAATTTCCCAATTCCACAAGGTCCATGCTCTCTCCTTTAGATATGCCATAGACAGGAGAATCAACAAAACCATCAAAAATTTATGGTTCATTATCAACATCTTTGTCGGACATAAGGGAGTCTTCGTCACTTGTATCATGCTACAAGTTATACTTGTACTCATTTTCATACTTATCTTCTTTAGAAAAATGTCACAAGGTAGTAAACCTTCCAGATTGTCATCATTATATGGAGAATACGTAGGAGTCCCACCATGGACATTACGGTTTTCATCATAAGTTTCACTATAAGATTCTGCAATGGTTTCATCCTTAGGTTCATACTATTTAGTTTGTGCCAAAGGGTAGGCCTGGCCTACCATGTATACATGATCAAGCTCACTTGAAGTTGTTTCTTGACTGTTGACCTCAGTAAGTCCATGTTCCATGACTTGATTTGCAACATAACAAGTGCTTTCTTGGTGGAATTGTTCACAAGGTCTACACCATTGAAGTACTTCTTCTACCATG
>LPNX010131175.1:48999-60754 GCA_001517045.1 Pseudotsuga menziesii
TTGAGGGGATCTCTTCTAAAACATTTGATTTTTCTTGGGATGAAAGTTCCTAGGTCCATTATTCCTTTCCATTGTGATCAATCTATTCTGCATGTCATTCAATTGTGTAGTATGGTTCGCCACCTATTGGTCTTGACTAGTAACTAATTTTTTTATCATGGCTGCCACATTTTCCATGATATCTTTAGAAGTTCCATTTTCTTCTAATTCAACAGCATTATCCTTGGTCTCTTTGTTGCAGGAAGTGTTTCCCCTAGTGTAACCTCAAATGTTGGACTTTCCTGAAGATTGCATATTGTTTTCTATTTTCTTGGCCAATTCTTGGATAGTTTTCAGATCAGCCGGTTCTTTATCTCTCAACTAGTACCTTAAGTCACCGATGAAGGCTTTAATGTAGGATATGAGGATAGAGGCATTTTTTGGATTGATGTCTCTAGGAAGGTCCGCATCCACACGCCTAAATTTAGTGTTAAATTCATCCATGGTTTCATTCTCCATCTTCTATATGCTATAAAGGGAAGCAAGTAGATGTCTTGGTTCTTGGTTCCGTCTTTTCTCCCCATTTCTTCCTAAAACCAATTTAGAATTCACTAAGAGTTTTATATGGATCGTCATTTAGGTCAAGGTACCATTCTTCAGCATCATCTTCTAAGGATAAAGAAAAGATCTTCATTTTGACATCGTCATGGTCATGGGCAACATCATTGCAATAACCAACCAGGTGCTTTTCAAACTTTCGAAGGTGAGACTTGCTAGTGATGGCATTATTGCCCTGAAATATGGGGAGCTTCTTAATAGGATCTTTTGGAATGGCATGGGGAGCACCTGCTATCTAAGAAAATTCAAGGGGTTTGAAGTATTCCATCATTTCTTGAGATTGGTGAACATGACTCTCTAAAAATATGTGATGGATATCTGAAAGGGATTGGTCTCCTAAATCTTCAAGGATTCTACGTGAAGTATTCCTATTCAATCTTTCCCTAATAAACCTTTCAGGATCAAGGAGAGGATTGAATAATTGTCGGCGGTTTCTTCGGTTAGAAATTCTTGGAGGGATGTTAGACATTGGAGTCACCAGATGGATCGAGTTTTAATTTTTATGTTTTTTAAAGACAAGATCAATCAAATTTTTTTATATCTTTTTAGTTGTTTAGAAAAACGTTAAGCTAAGTTATACTCGGGAATAAAAAGATCTATCCTCGACAATGGTGGGAAAAATTGTTTCTTCCTTTCACACACCTGGGGGGGAACGTGGTAGAAATATTCAAGCCACTCGGTGTGTTCTTTGGGGGCAAGTATCGAGTCAAGGCTGTCACCTTGTTCTTGACTCCTCTGTTTAGGCTCAACTCCTAACAAAGCCAAGGGAGGTAGACCCTATTAAGTTACTAAGGCAAAATTATTTAGTATGATGATGTTAAACTAAATGAGTTACTTAGGAGTTTGATATTTAACGATAAACAACCATATATGACAAGATACCAAAATGAGCACACGAAAGCACAATGCTGAGACATATATAGAAAGAAAATAGCCAGTGCCTTAGAATGGAGTCATAAAATAATCAATGTACTTGCATGTGCTTGGAGTGAATGTTTTGCAATTTCCTCTTGGTATGTTTTAAGTTAATGTGAATTATGAATAAATTAAATTAGGCGAGGGGGGGACTCTAGATATACCCGAGGGTACTTGGAGTATGTCCAAAATGAACCTTCACAGCTACCCACGAGGAATATGTGGGCTGAATGGAGTCTCTGAGAATGTTGTTCATAATACACCTGAAGGTGTAACAGATTTCGGCACCTTGAGGTCACTTTTCAGGAATTCCCGCTTCCTTTGGATATTTTGCCACCATTTACGGTTTGATCGAGGCATTGGATTTTCGCTTGATGGTGGTTGATTGGTGAAGGTGAAGACTAATTAAACTATTCACTCACATTTCTTTTGATGCAACTTGACTGATCGAGCGAACCGCAGCCAAGTGCAGAGCATACAACCAGAGTCTTGTCAATTTTAGTGAGTTTTAAAGGGTGTGTTTTCTGAAAAAGAAAAAACCCTCTAGGCACCTCCTTCGGTCCAAGTGGACCTCAATAAAGGAATCAAGGAGGGGGTTGGTTTTAGAAAAATATGTTACAACAATTAAAGATAAACAACAAAAAGAAAGAAATCACAAGTTTTCTAATTATTCCTACCATGCATCTCATTCCCCTTGCGGATCAGTCGGGAAGTCATGGGGTAAGCATTCAAGTAAATTTGATAATGTAATATGGAATATATGATAAAGTAATAAAATCATGTTATTCTTCATGAATGAAACTAATCTAAAGTGAAAAGAAGTAAGACAATGTGAGAAACGACAAAAAGGCGTGAATCCCCCTAGGGAGGATGGGGAATGGGATCGAAAGAGCCTATTCGGAGAAATTTTTTATTATTTGCTGTTACAATATCGGTAAAATTATCTGAAACCTCTTTTTTCTTGTATAGGATGAAACCAAGGGTTTACAAATTTCCCAAAATTTAAATTACAGTCAAAAGGGAGACCCCTCGGGGGATCCAGATGATCCAAAAGACACTTTCGAACAGCAGCTTCTCCTCTTTCTGTTATGCCTGATAAAATACAGCAATATTATTAGAATGAAATATTCCCATAATCACTTTGAAAGTACCTTTGGGTCAGCCTACTTTAAACCAAACAAAACTAAGTAAAAATTGGCTAAAACAGTGAAAAAGGAACCAAGGAAAGCAAGCTTTCCTTGGGATCTTGGATTTCTATTTGGACAGCCAATAAAATATGAACTGATTGCTGGATTAACTTATTTTAAAACAGAAAAATAAATCTAGAGCATGCAACCTATAGATTCTCTTTAAATTGCCATGTAAAACGGACGATTTCTCTAAACTAGATCTAGAATGCTCTATGAAACCATTTAGGAATGAGATCTAGAGTATGAGCCTTGAAATAAAAAATCTATCTAAGTTTTACTTTGAAATGATAGATCTGAATAATGACAAATCTTGTAAACAAAGTAACTAGGTAAAATTTGATTTTTTGGAAGAGGTAGAGTGAGAAAGAGTGCTAGAAGCCTTAAAGATCAACCGTGGAGCTTTTCGATGGAATGTCGAAGGACTATTCCTTTGATAACATTTTGGAGAAATTAAGGAAGCAAACTACATCAGCACCCTGTCCAAGCTAGGAACCTGCAACTTGATCTGAAGACTTGCCAAAATGCTTGTGAGATCCGGTTAATACATATACAGAGATTTCAGAATAGCATGCATATAAACTTATAAAACATGTTGAACCGAGATCTCTAAACATGCATAAAAAGGAAAGAGATTGCCAATAAACTTATTAACAAACACCTTTCCTTTCAAGATCATAATAAACTTGTTATCATTCTTTAACAATGGATCTACAAACAATCAGCAAATTATGAACATAGATACAGGTTACCTCAGTAAAACATGGAAATGCTCATCCACACATACAATAACATGACACCATCTTGCCTCCAAACCTTCTCTTTATTTCAAATGAACAATAACAATAGTACAATAGCAACAACACCTCAATCCCCGTTATAACTAGCTTGGAAGAGGTAACTTGTGCTTTATTTATAGCAAAAACAAGAGATATAGCCTGGGGGCACAAATCCCAAGGAGAGAGAGACTGCGACTGGATGTGGAGTGAATATGAGCTTGATCTGAGTCTAACTGAACCTGATATGAGTCTCAGTGAGTGCAACTGTCAATCAGAGAGCTGATCTATCTAACACCTCAACCTGCTGATTGAAGCATCCACCAAAACTCAACCAGAGAGGCCCACATGTGTGGAGGAGAGAGGGAGGGTGCAATTCCCAAGATTGCATGCAATAATGCACTCCAAGATCATCCTAGATCACCTCGTTCAGTCAAGGAATTGTTAGATCCAGTCAATCCCAAGCCGATGAGACTGATTTCAGTCAAATTGGAGCAAATCCCAATGATTTAGGATTTGGGGTTTTCTCCATTATTTAATTAATTTATCAATTAAATAATCAATATTTGAGTCTTAGGGATTTTTGACTTGAGTGATGGACAAATCACTCAAAACATAGAAAAAGTGGGTCTATGGGTTTACATGGTGCTCTGACCTTGAAAATGAGAACCCCCATGACTGTAACTAATTTTCGAGCCCACTTTTATTAAAAAACCAAATTTTCCAATTAGACTATTAAAAAATATCCTAAGTATTGTGGAAAAATTAAAATTATAAAAACTTAAAAAAAATTAAAAAAATTAAAAACCTAGGGGGACATGGACATGTTCATATGACTCGACCATGATGCCTAGCATGTTTATACATTGACACATAGACTCTAATAACCTCAATAGGCCTAAATGCCAAGCTAACCACCCCAACTTTGGAGGTATTGAGTGAAAAACTTAGAAATTATTAGTCATTTATTCAACAACCAATAATAACCAAGGGAAAAAACACCCTGGGCTGATCAGATTGAAAAATAAAGTATAAGAGACCAATTCTTTTATAGACACTATCATGCTAGAAAATTTTATTACAACTCCCCCATGGGGTATGACCATGTGATATAGTACAACAAGCACTTCCCATAAGCACTTCCAAAGGTCTTCTAAAGTCTGAACAAATCATATTTGTCTGGTTCACCGGGCTCAATTGATAAAAGACTACTAAGTACAACTTAGGTGGTAACATCTGGCTCCAACTGTGGGACGGGTACTCGATCTGGTCATAGGGAAAGGACAGCATACGAGAACACCAGAATCTATGGTTTATACACCCTGTAAAAACATCTCAACTTGATAAAACAAACCTCAGTAGCACAAGCTTTATATAAAAACCAAATGAACCATTAAGCTGATTTATTTAAAAAAAAAATTGTACCTAACTAATAAAAGAAATTTTTTGTTATAGCTAAGTACAAAACAAAAATGCAAAAAGTAAATGCTCTCTTTCAAGGAGTGTAGCTAGGGTTTTCACCCTAGCTTGTGCTGATGAGCACCTACTAAGGAATCTGGAATCCTTAGTAGCAGTTCAATGATGTAAACAAAAATAAATTGAAATAAAGACTAAGCTAAAGCAGTAAAAAGTAAAGAACATGAAGCAGAAACAGTAAAGAAATGTATAATAGTGATTTTTATTGATATTACCTTCAATGAGGAGGTTGGTGGAGTCCGTTGCGCTGGTCCGATGTCGATGGCTTCGAGCTCCAAGCTGCTTCTTTTCCTTCTCCGGTGGTGGAAATGGGCCAAAAGAGTTCTCAATGGTGAAAGTGGCTTGATGGTAAGCTAGGGTTTCGAGAATAATTTCGGCAGAGGCATGATGCTTATGACAATGTGTGTCAAATGAGGGGTCTCCACCACTTACTTATAGTTTTTTAGTGGTGGAATGCTGGCCCATGGTTTTGGAAACCATATGGTTTAGGGCAGCTTGTTTAGGGTTTTTTCCTCCTTTTCCTCATTATTTTATATTTTTTCTTCCCTTTTGGGGATTTTTGCTATTTTAGAGGAATTTTGGACATTTTTTGGAGGAAAAAATGGCTTTTTTGGCCTTTTGGAGGCTTTTTAGGCCTTTTGGAGGCTTTTTAGTAGGATTTTTTGGGAGATATGGTAGGCAAATGGACAAATGAGCCATGTAGTGAGGTAGATGAGGTAGTTAACCATTTTTGGGTGTTAACAGATTGCCCCCTGATGTGCGAGGGCAGGAGCTCATCGTATGGCCGATGGACATCATAAGTCATATATGGTTTGCTTGGGGTGTGGAGAAGAGAAGAAAGCAACTGAAATCCGGGACACTGATCTCGAACCACCTGCAAGGACTAAAAAGTACATAACCTCAAGAATGGATGAGGGATCATCTGATAATATGGACGAGGCGGGCATTCCCATGCTCGTATCAGAATATAACATAGCAATAGAAATGGTCGTCAAATACTGGATGAGGAAAAAATCTCAATATATGGACGAGGCGGGCATTCCCATGCTCGTATCAAGATACATAAAAATAACTGTCGGAGGCCCAAAATGAAGGACCTGTAGTAGATAGGCACTGTGCATATCAGGAGGGTCCGGAAGGGGCACAAATCTGGATCATACTGCTCAGCTGATCATGTCTGAGCTGAATGGCAGCAGTGCTACTGAATGGGGTTATGAAGGAACTGATACGCTGCTGGATCAGAGTGAGAAGGGTCACACTCGTAATGGTACACTGATCTGGAACTGAACTGGGTACTCAAAGAAGCATAGAACTGGATGGCTTCTAAATACAATCGCCAACGCAGCCCGGACCTCCACGGGAACATATAACTGGTCGTTCCAAAGTGACTCACCAATGTGCTAGAGTCGGGGGAAATCGAGGGTCTTTGACACAAAATGGAAAGGATATATATCCTGCGCGATTCTCAACGATGCGAATAAGGTACTGAAGTCGAGCATGTGAGAAACAACCATTCGGAGAGGCAATGATGACTCCTTTCAAAACGATCCGTAGGCACTCACCACAGATGGTGATGGGTCCAAGGCGCAGGAACCTCTAGGTCTATCCTCCGGAATAGAGGAGTTGTCGTCGACAGAGGGAGACCTGCAACTATCAAGGCAATGATGTTTCCTTGACAGGAGCGCGAGGTGCAAAACCGAACTGTGATAAGAGTGATAAACTGGTGGGACTAACTGGGAAAGTAGAGTGGGTGGACTCAAACTTCCTTTGTTCAGAGTATGAGGGCAGGGATGATCGGGCAGCACATGAAACTGATTAGTGGTAAAGGGATCATAGCTGTAAGGGATCTGGGCAGTTCACTGGGCTGAGGGAGACTCGAGCTGTGGTAACATGGTAGGAGACTGCAGAATACTCTGAACAAAGGCGACCTGATTGGGGGTGTTGCCGAGATGATCGATCAGAGCGCCAAAAAGCGTGGGGGGAGTGCTTCATGGGTTAGGGACCTTGAAGAAGTGTGGATATGAAATGGTACTGTCCGGTGGATTTTACGAGCCCAGGACAGTTCATGCTCATGGTTGCTTTCAATTTTACGGAGTCTGAAAGCAAATAAGAAGACTCTGTAGTGATGGAATGGTACTGTCATGTGGATTTTGCGAGCCCATGACAGTTCATGCTCGTGGTTGCTTTCAATTTTAAGGAGTCTGAAAGCAGATGAGAAGACTCTATAGTGATGAAATGGCACTTTCATGTGGATTTTGCGAGCCCATGACAGTTAATGCTCGTGGTTGCTTTCATATTTAAGGAGTCTGAAAGCAAATAAGAAGACTCTGATGGAATGAAGTGGCACTGTCATGTGGATTTTGCGAGCCCATGACAGTTCATGCTCGTGGTTGCTTTCAATTTTAAGGAGTCTGAAATCAAATAAGAAGACTCTGTATGTGGGATGGTCAAGCAAGGAGGAAGTGTTCAATTAGGGGACATTTATGATGAGCAGAGCTGAGGGAGGGGGGGAACACTGGTGGATCTCCTTGTAGGGTGGATGGATGGTGGAAAAATAACGAGACCTTTGCAGTATGACAGGAGTGAATGGCTCATGTAAAAAGTGTGGAACGATCATACTGCGGCTGATGTGGCGCGCATAGCCGAGGCGACTATGAGTGTCTAAAAAAAATGGGTAAAAAATGATGTAGTCAAAAAGATGCAACGAGGTGACCATTGTGAAGGTCTCGTCGTGCTGGTTCCAATGGTGGAAACGGTTCGGAAAACGGACTCCGTATGGGTTCGAAATGGCCAAACAAGGAAAGGGTCAACGGGCTATAAATAGTAAGTGGGCCCAATATGACACGTCATTTGTACTATTCCCATTTCGCACACGATCGGAGTGTACCAGAGCTTACGTGGGATTTCTAGACGATCTGACCGGCAGTTTTGAGATTCGGGAGAGCCAGGTATTCCTTTGAACTTATGCCTGTTTTCGTTTTGGGCTGGGGGGAGGGTTGCGGGTCCCGGGGGGGTGTTTGTACGGTCCACAAGGGTGGACCGCGACTGCCAGTCTTGGCAGCCGCGGTCTGGACCACGACTGTCCGGCTTGACAGCCGCGGTCTGGACCGCGACTGTCGGGGTTTTACAGCCGCGGTCTGGACCGCGACTGTCTGGCTTGATAGCCGCGGTGTGGACCGCGACTGTTGGTTTTGACAGCCGCGGTCTGGACCGCGACTGTCGGTTTTGACAGCCGCGGTCTAAACCGCGACTGTCGGCTTCACAACCGTGGTCTGGACCGCAACTGTCGGCTTCGCAGCCGCGGTCTGGACCGCGACTGTCGGCTTCGCAGCCGCGGTCTGGACCGCGACTGTCGGCTTCACAGCCGCGGTCTGGACCGCGACTGTCGGCTTCGCAGCCGCGGTCTGGACCGCGACTGTCGGCTTCGCAGCCGCGGTCTAGACCACGACTGTCGGCTTCACAGCCGCGGTCTGGGCCGCGACTGTCAGCTTCACAGCCGCGGTCTGGGCCGCGACTGTCGGCTTGACAGCCGCGGTCTGGACCGCGACTGTCTTTTGTGTCTGGAGTTGTTTGGGAAGGGTGAAAATGTCTATTTTGAACAAGAATCTAATGAGGCTTTGTTGTGTGACTGACAGGATTCCACGAACTGTATGGAGAGAGTGAGAGATGCCAGAGGGGCTGGTGGACATTATCCGAGAGGACCGTCGCGTGCGTTCGATGCTTGGGATATTCGGCCTACTGAAGTTTGCTGAGATTCCGATGATTCGGTCGGCAGGGTTGCTGCTGAACCGCTTAGTGAGTTTCTGGGAGCCAGATTCACTGGCATTCCGAGTACAGGGGGAGAGGGTGGACCTCACCCTTACTGATGTCTATTTTCTGACAGGGTTTCCCTGCCTAGGGAGGGTGGCAGATACCCAGCCGCGGGGGTCCGCGGATCTTGATATTGTTGATATGGCAGTGCGGTTCTGTGGGGCAGAGGCGCAGGTGCATCAGAATGCACTCCGAGTTGGCGACTTATGGGAGCCAGTGGTTCGAGCGACGGCTGCATGCATAGTGCGGATCCTGGGCTCTCAGGCACCTGAGAAGGTGTCTGGGGGGTAGATGCAGCTTGTGGAGCGTACACTGGAGGGGACTTATTTTGCATGGGGTCAGATGTTCCTGACCTACGTTCAGCGACAGCTGACCGCAACGAAGGAAGCTGGCAAGGGGTTCTGCTTTGGGTCGTTCTTGTGTGCCTTCTTTATGGAGAGGGTCCCCACACTGCGGCCGCGGGTGCCGGTTAGGGCAAGAGGCGTGAGGGAGCCTCATATGATTCGGTGGGGGGAGATGATGCGCCGCCGTGGTGGTGGTGATGTGGGCCGGTTTTTTACGGATGAGTTGTACATGCAGTGGCTCCAGTTGCCACTGACACTGGAGGACTTTCCTTACAGGGACATGGATTACACAGGGGATCCAGATGCGCCCCGTCCACCCGGACAGGCATGGGGTCCAGATGGTATGTATCATTTGGATTTATTTTTTTTTATTTTTTTTTTTGTCCAGTTTTTATGTTATGTATGATGTATGTTTGATATAGAGTTACTGACAAGTGGTCGATTTGCAGATGTGGGCCCGCAGCCGCCGCCAGGGCATGTGGCGCGGCCAGGGATAGTGGCAGTTCCGGCTTTGCCCGGGTGGGGTCCGGTGCATCGGCGAGATGCGGACAGGGCGCTAGAGTCTGTACGGATGCTGCTAGAGCGGCTGTTGACGGGAGTGAGCGATGCGGGGTGGGAGGACCTTCCGCGAGATGTACGTCAGGATTGTAGGCAGGCGCCTCGGGATTTCAGAGGGATAGCGTTCCGGGTGGCTCTCTTGGCGGAGAGGGCACGAGCACGGGTACCGAGGCCCAGGCGAGCGGAGGACTCGTCCGAGGAGGAGCGTGTGGAGGAGTCAGAGGCGGCTGACACGGAGAGTGATCTGGGATATGATTCCCACTAGGGAGAGTAGGGGGCTCTCCCTGGTTTTTGTAGCTGCGGCTTGTATTTTATGAGTTTTGAGGGATGTACAGACATATTGTTTTGTATAGCTGAGTACTGGGGTACTCAGAACATGTATAGTTCTGAACATGTAGTGTGTGACTTGTATATATATATATGCACGTGGATGCACATTTTTTGGTGATATTGTCTCATTTGTACGCACGTGGATGCGCTTTATGATGTGTTCTATTTTGATGCTGCACATGGATGCAAGTAGTCTAGGCTGTTAGGCACGTGGATGCCCCTTTTTGATATGATATGATATATGTATGACTAGGCACGTGGATGCCCCTATGGATGCAAAGGTCATTTTGATGGTTTATGTTTTATGTATGCAAATGTTGATGCAATGCAGTGTTTGTGGTTTTTTGTATATTTGGATGATATGCTATGGGGTAATGATGCATGATGGAGGTGTTACATAGTGTGATTGATATGCCAGTCTAGGATATTGTTCGCCATTTGGTCTGCGACACTATTTTAAGCTCTTGGGACATGTGTGAATGTAATGGATTCGAACTGTCGGCTAAGTTGTTTTGTACGCAGGAATTTTCTAAATAGGCAAGGATCACGCACCTGGTAGCAGTTGTTGAGCTGGAAGACAAGAAGCTTGGAGTCCAAGAACACATGAAGGTGACGTATGCCCATCTGGAGGGCAGCAGTTAGGAGACCGGTCACAGCATCATACTCCACCTGGTTATTGGTGGCAGCGCCGATACATATTCCGTCTAGGTGGATGCGTTCGTTGGAAGGGGAGTATAAGACCCATGCTGCGGAAGCTAGGTTGGGAGACCAGCGGCTGGCACCATCAGTGAAGCCGATGTAACAAGGTGAAAGAGGATCCATCTGTGGGCATGCAAAAATGCGATAAATGTGAGATTGTGGTCAAAAAATGGTGAAAAACAAAAAGAGAGCAAACTGTGCAAATGTGGACCAATGAGGTCGCGGTTTCGGTTATGGGTAAAAACGTTTCAGATACAACCCATTCCGGGGGTTGGAGAAGGGTCGTCCTTCAAAGTCTGCTAAAATGTATGCCCCCTTGCCAAGGCAAGTTTGCACAATGTAAGGGCCTTGCCACATGGAATCGAATTTTCCTTTACCTGTTTTGTCGTTGGCTTGGTCATAGGCAAGGACGAGGTCCCCTTCGTGGAAAGTTCGAGGGTGAACATGTTTGTCGTAATGAGATTTGGAGCGTGTTTTGGAAGCTTTGATATTCTGGAGAGTGGCACGACGATCTTCATCGGCTTGTTCGAGGGATAGCAGACGTTGCTCCAGGGGGGAAGTATCGGGGAGAAGCTCAACAGCGATGTGTAAGGTAGGTATCTGACACTCAATGGGGAGGACAGACTCTACACCGTGAACTAAATGAAATGGGGTAAAACCAGTGGCGGTCTTGGTGGATGTACGGTAAGACCATAAAGTAGGAAATAGCATATGATGCCAATTGGACTTATGTCGATCAACCGTGCGTTGGAGTATGGTTTTCAGGATTTTGTTAACTACTTCTACTTGGCCGTTCCCTTGGGGGTAGTAAGCCGAGGAAAATTGGTGTTCGAACTTGAGGAGGGTGGACAACTCGCGCCACACACAATATTCAAAATGTGATCCATGGTCAGATACCAATTGTTTAGGGACGCCGAATCTGGTGATGACATGGTTGAAGAAGAAACGGGCAGCTGTGTCAGCTTTACAATTGAAGGTGGGCATGGCTTCTGCCCATTTGGTGAAATAATCGACGGCGACAATGATGTACTTATGGCCGTTTGCTGATGTGGGTCTACACTCC
>LPNX010131193.1:14159-32998 GCA_001517045.1 Pseudotsuga menziesii
TTTTCCATAATTTTGGGGCCGACATGCATATATTTATTTTTTATTTTAATTCTGAGCCGACTTGCAATTTTATAAAAAAACTTTTAATGGAGCCGACCTAACAAGTTTAATTCATCAATTGTGATAGTTGATTGCTTATGGGCTGCTTCTCATGATTCAAGCAATACACGGACCAGGCCTTTGTCACCATTACGGACTCCACACATCATCATCAACCTTCTTCTAGAGCTACAAAGACTTCAAGGGCTTGAAGAACATCTTCAAGGGTACAATTTCATCAAGGTCTACATCAAGTGCTAGCAGTGGGCTTCATGACCAACTTGTGGGTCTTGGGCACTTCTTCAATGTTTCATAAGCTTCTTCATCGTACCGAAGGCATGTACATGGTTCCACCAAAGGTATCAAGCTCATCATCATCATACAAGAGCTCCATGACCCCAACAAGGGTTGCAGGGTCATCAAATCACCAACTGTGGGTCCAAGGACATCCCGTGGGGCCATTGCAAGTCCAAGTTGGCATCAATGACAATTTCATCAACAATCTCCCCCTTTGTCATTGATGACAACAACTCATGCTCCCCCTATGAGCATGCTCCCCTTTTGTCTTCATCTCTCCCTTTGTTTTCATTTCTCCCCCTTTGGCATCAATGGCAAAGGGTGTCCACATACCTATGTCTGAAAACTCTGATCACTGCTGACTGCTCCCCCTGTCAGTATGCACGATCCTAGGACCTGTTTGGAGTAACTCTGATCTCTCCCTTTGTTTTCATTTCTCCCCCTTTGGCATCAATGGCAAAGGGTGTCCACATACCTATGTCTGAAAACTCTGATCACTGCTGACTGCTCCCCCTGTCAGTATGCACGATCCTAGGACCTGTTTGGAGTAACCACCCTTTCTTTGTTGAGTTCATCCTCCAACCTTATGAACTCAAGGTGTGCTAAGGTCTTTGAGAGACCTTACACTTGGCTTGCCGTACGGCAACCATCCTCCCTGCTCTGATCAACCTCTCCTATCTGCAACTGCTCTGTCTTCCTCATCCATACTTGCTTCTTGACATCTGTCCTTTGAGCATTTGTTCTTTCATTTGTACTGGCTTTCCTTGATGAGCTGTATAGGAAGTTTCTCAAGGGTTGTTTCCGTGTACTCCAACAATCTTGAGCTTTGTGCCCACGGCCACTGCAGCTATAACACCTCATCGTACAACACTGTGCAGCAATGTGACCAACATTGTTGCATGACCAACATTTGACTGAGCTGTTGGAGCTTCCAACACTTCTTTGATCAACTTCATTTCTCCATGCTTGAGAGTGTTCCTGACTGTAGACATTTGTCTTCTAATCTTCAAATCTTCTTGTTGATGTGTATAGAGTACTCCTTCTTGCTTGACTTCTTTGACTGGCACATTCATGGGCTTTGTGTCCAAACCCACTGCAGGTGTAGCATCTCAATGTGTGACATGTGGCAGCAACATGTCCGACTTGATTGCATGTCCAACATCTCACCGAGTCATTGGGGCTTCCAGCCCTTCTTCTTCCATAGAACCTACAATCCATAGCCTTATGACCAAAGTTAGAACAAAAATAACAATAACCATTGAAGCCACTTTCATACCTGGGTCTTGTAGTTGTTTCCTTTATGAAGTCGCCAGACCTAACTCCTTGTTTCATCTTTGAACTTCCAAAATCCTTGTTGTCATGTGCAGGTGCCTGGGGAGCAGCTTTGGACGTTGATGGACTTGCTTCTGGAGTCTTCGGAGACCAAGTGTCATCTTCAGATTTTTCTTTGGTCTTCTTGTAACCAAGACCAGTTTTGTCGAGTGGAGATCTTTGGCAATCTAAGATCTTATCTAGGACAATTGAACTGTCCTGGAGCTTGACCAAGGCTTCGTTCTTCTTATCTTTCTTCCTGGGACCAACTACCTCCAATTCCAACTACTAGACTATCTCCTCCTTTTCTTCTAGCTGACTCTTCAAGATTTCTTCTGTCCTCCTGGCTTCCTCTAGCTGAGTCTTCAGATCATGATTGACCTTTCTAGTTTCTTCAAGCTCTTGAGCAGGGTTTTCTGATTCTTCCTTTTGACTGGTTAATTCAATCTTCAATTGTTCAATTTCAACATCCTTGTCTTTCATTTGATCTCGCAACCCTTTGTCCTTGTCTTTAAGCTTTACAAGCAACACTTTCATTGACATGGTCTTCTGCTGATATTCATTCAAGGAGTCCAAGATTTCTTTTTTGAACTTCGTGAAATCACTCTGGTTCAGATTTACTGTATTTAGGAACCAATTGGCTCTAAGATCAATATTTAGGAATGTGAGATGTATCTGATGTGCAATCTTTGATAGCCTTTCATCATCTTCTGCAAGAACCTTCTCAATTTCATCACACAAGCTATCATTATAATCACATGAGTCCATACCTTTACTAGAGTCCTCCTCTTGTTTGTCTTCTTCTTGATTTAGCTCTTCTGGGGGCTTGTCTTCTGATTTCTGATTTGTCTTTTCAAGCTCTGGTCTTGCCTTCTGATAGTCACTCTCCAGCTTGAACCATAGTTCTTTTGCCAAAGTGTACTCTCCTACACTTTCCTTCACTGAGCTGGGAAGTCCATCCATGAGGAACTTCAATGCTGTAGTGTTGTCCTTCTTCGCTTCCTTCTGTGCAGCTGGTTTTCCTTTCTTGTTTGATGGAGCAGGTGGATTGATAACAATTTCCCAAATCCCAAACTTCTTCAGATAAGCCTTCATTTTGCTTCTCCAACTGAAATAATCTGTAATATCAAGTACAGGCACGTCATTGCTTGATGACTCTTTCTTTTCCTCCATTGTGTCTAAGGATCTCTTTCAAGCTTGCTAGGCTTGTGACGAAGGTCGGCTCTGATACCAATTGTTAGACACTGAGAGGGGGGGGGTGAATCAGTGTAAAGCAATTTAAAAACTTTTCTTAGCTTGTCACACTTAACTACCAAATCATCATTCCATTATTCTACCAATCTCATAATCATTTCATAAACTTCATCATTCACATATCATAGCATTTAAATCATCAAGAACCATAACACAGAAGAACACCACACCATATAAATTTGTAATCTTTTTATATTAGTTTTGGTTCGGCTACAACCGTTAGGCAAAATCAGCACCTACTGATACATAGAGCACCTACACTGCATCCAGGACCCTGCCTGGTTTTCTTAGACCTTGCTAAGAAGGGTTTGAGGTATCCTAACCTCAAAAGCAAGACAAACTTGCTCTTACAATTAAAGCTCACTGTCACATCAACATTCTCATCATCTGCTCACCGCTGCTCATTACCACTGCTCATCAATATCTGGTCAATCTGCTCATCACTATCTGTTCAAGATGCCACATGTCAACATGTCTTTTGCTAAGAGTACACTCCATACTGCTGTAGATATATTACTGCCATATCATCATCATTATGTCACTAGGATGTCTGCTGATGTATATTACTGTACATACTCCATCTTTACTGTGTACATCACTATCATCATCATACTGTCAAGACAATGTCTTAATCAAACTTCAAATGGCTGTCATGTTACTAACTCAGGCTGTGTATGCAACCTAGCACCGAGAGCTTCAACCTGGGTTGGTTGAGCCTTCCTTCATGTCACTCAACACTTACCAACTTGTTAACTTCAATCTTGACTGGTCATAAGCTCTGAGTAATCAACCTTACATTATATAAACCTTTGCTAAGCATACTTTACATCATTACTACTAAGCAAGCAAGCTGTCATACATACTAGAGGTCACTGGGCTGACTGTGTATGTTTTTGAACAGTGCAGACTCCAAGCTATGGATGAAGACTGTGGTCTGTGTATCATTGGTCAACTTCTTCAGGACTTGTGAAGAACTTGTCATCATGGTCTATTTGCTGTCCAAGAATCAGTGCTGCTTATTTCATCAAGGACTTTGTTCATGCTCATCATGCCAAGTTGTCCAATAACTGTCATCAACTTGTCACTGCTTGCCAAGTCACGGTCTGTTATCATTTAACTCACTCCACTGTCAAACGCATCAAGTCAATTTGATAATGATCAATTTGCTCACTAATGTCATATGTTCTGGCATGTCACATTCAATCAACTTCATGTCAATATCATGCTAGTGTTGTTGGCTGCTTTTGTCCAAGATCAGCGCTTAAGACAATGCTTTAAAGAGTGCCAACAACTGTGACCAAGATCAAACCTTTTGCTGCTTCTTAATCAGAGTTTAGAGTTTGAGCCTTAATGGTTGCTTGTACTGATGCAGAAGGATGCCTTTAGTCAAGCCAACCCACACTCACATAACATATTTCTGTGTAACAACCACTGTGACCATATTATTGTGCATACCTGATACTGTGCTTTTCCTGTATGAAGCTTCTTAGTCATCAGCAAGTCTCAGTGCAATCTTGGTCTTCTGTAGCTTCAAATGAATCCACTCTTGCCTCCTACGAACTGCTGTGTAAGCTGCTTATGAAACCCAAGCTTGACTTTCAAAATCAAACCATCTTGTCACGAGGGCTACCCAAGCTGATAGAGGTCAGTCCTTTCAAAGAAAACAGTGCTTCATACCAGCATTTCATGCTTCCATCACTCATGTTAGACTGTAGCTGATAAATGTGCACAGAAATGACCTAGCTGTTGTTTCCTCAGTAAAACTGAGTTCAGCTGCTGTAGCTTTCACTAGATTAAAGATTCACCACAAAATTGATACAACCACAGTGATATTCACAATTTCACACATAGCTTATAATAGAATGTGTACCCAAAAGTTTAAAGACAAGGGTCTGCTGCTCTTCTTGGATCCGAGATAACTAAGGGCTCTGCTTAAATCAGCAGTGTATGTCTGTGTAGGTCTGCTATAGAAGACCCCAATCAAAACAACCTCTGACTTGTGTGTGCTAAAGAGGACCTCAACTTCTGCTCTAACTCGGGACTGTGGACATCCTCTAAGGGTTCAAGACTCTATCAAATTTGGGACTATTGGCTGATAAAACCCGAACTGTGTGAAGATTTTAAAAACAGACTACCATAAGCAGCAGTATAACATCAGCCATTAACCTCACTCTCGGAGGTTCATTCTTCAGAACTCGGACTGTGTGTCAATCATCCTCGGGATGTGTATGACTTGACCTTAATCTCTTCTAAGTTTCGGACTGTTTGAAGTCTGAAAAATTCAGAACTAGCAGTTCGGACCGTGTATTATGTTGCTGCTACAGACCACAGTCTTGGACTGTGTGCACCTCAGAGAAAGTTCGGGACTATTTTATGCTTAAGAGGAACCCTAAAAAATATAAACCTTAGACTGACTTAAAGAAATTCGGGTACTGTAACCCTTGGCACTGAGGCAGCCTCAGTCCACACACTTTACCTCGGTCCACCAGCTCTTTGTTGCTATATCTAATTAGGGACTGTGTATACTGAGGTGAACTTTGCATGAACCCCAACCTTTGTCAAAACTTTTCAATGTCAAGAAGAGGACTTCCTTACAGTAAAAAATTAACCCCAAAAGATCAACACCAGAAATGTTCTTGTTATAAGAATTCGGGACTGTGTTATGCTGCACTGCTAAAACCCTAGGACAAGTCCAAAACTGGACTGTCACAAATAGCTTAAAAACATCCTTCTTCCTTGAAGAAATTTGGGACATAGAGTAGCTGTGAAAGACCTTCAAAATGTTAATTTCAGACTGTTGTGAAAGCCCAAACAAGTCCAAAGATGGACTGTCATTAAAACCCAGCCAAAATTCTCCTCAGATAAAATTCGGGACTGCTGCTCCTTAAAAAATTTCTTCACAGCTCCACCTGCGCCTGCCTCAGTCACTGGACACCCGAAATTTCAGAGCTCCACCGAAATTTCACAATACAAAAATGAAAACTTTGAGAGGGTATTTATACTAATTCTCCTCCATAATTTTGGGGCCGACATGCATATATTTATTTTTTATTTTAATTCTGAGCCGACTTGCAATTTTATAAAAAAACTTTTAATGGAGCCGACCTAACAAGTTTAATTCATCAATTGTGATAGTTGACTGCTTATGGGCTGCTTCGCATGATTCAAGCAATACACGGACCAGGCCTTT
Source organism: Pseudotsuga menziesii (assembly GCA_001517045.1). Lineage (NCBI taxonomy): Eukaryota > Viridiplantae > Streptophyta > Pinopsida > Pinales > Pinaceae > Pseudotsuga > Pseudotsuga menziesii. The sequence continues at coordinate 20,251 of LPNX010131193.1, forward strand.
GTCACCATTACGGACTCCACACATCATCATCAACCTTCTTCTAGAGCTACAAAGACTTCAAGGGCTTGAAGAACATCTTCAAGGGTACAATTTCATCAAGGTCTACATCAAGTGCTAGCAGTGGGCTTCATGACCAACTTGTGGGTCTTAGGCACTTCTTCATTGTTTCATAAGCTTCTTCATCATATCAAAGGCATGTACATGGTTCCACCAAAGGTATCAAGGTCATCATCATCATACAAGAGCTCCATGACCCCAACAAGGGTTGCAGGGTCATCAAATCACCAACTGTGGGTCCAAGGACATCCCGTGGGGCCACTGCAAGTCCAAGTTGGCATCAATGACAATTTCATCAACAGCTTTTCCTAGTCGAAAGTTGTCGTCTACAGAGAAGAATTACACCACAACTAAAAGAGAAGGGTTGGCGATGATCTATGCATTGCAAAAGTTTCGACATTACCTGTCGAGAGGCCATTTCAAGATGTTCACGGACCATTCCGCGTTGAATACCCGGTGAATAAGCCTGTGTTGGGGGGGAAGATATGCCGATGGCTACTCCTTTTCCAAGAGTTTGATTTCGAGATCATTGTGAAGCCAGGTCGTTTGAAGAACCGACAAACATTAAGGACAGACTACTTGATGCGCAGCTCTTTGGGATTGGAATGGTTGATGACTACTATGAGCAAATAGTTCAGTTTTTGTCGACAGGAACGACACCAAAGGGGTTCACTACAAATCAAAAGAAGCAATTGGTTGTTTGGGTCGCGGATTTTTAGTTGATTGCTGGAGAACTCTATAAGATGGGACCTTATGAGATCTTACATTGATGTGTCCTACCGCATGAGCAAGAAGAATATTAGCGGAAGCACATGCGGGAGTTGTAGGTGGACACTACGGAGGTCGCGCAACTGCCAGGAAGGTATTTCGCGCAGGACTATGGTGGCCAACTCTCAATGGGGATGTGACAGACTATGCAAGGACTTGTGATGTTTGCCAAAGAACTGGGAAGCCATCACGAAGGGATGAGATGTCGTTAGTACCTCAGGTAACGCTGCAACCATTTGATAAATGGGCAGTGGATTTTGTTGGACCAATCAACCCACCAGGAAAGAGAACCGGTGCACGATATATCATCATAGCGACAAATTATTTGACAAGGTGAGAAGAAGCCGCACCAGTTGTAGATTGTACTGCTGTGACGATAGCAAGGTTTCTATACAATGTTGTCACTCGCTTTGGTTGTCCAAAGATCTTGATGAGTGATCAAGGGAGTCATTTCATCAATCGCACCATTAGTGCGTTGACAGAGGAGTTCCAAATTCAACACAAGAAGAGAACCCCTTATCATCCGCAAGCTAATGGGACAGTTGAGGCGTTCAACAAGGTGTTGGAGCATGCGCTCACAAAGGTTTGCAACACAAATTGCAATGATTGGGATTTGAAGATTCCAGTAGTCTTATGGGATTATCGCACTACTTGCAAAAGGTTGACAGGACAGACACCATTCAAGTTGGTGTACGAGCAGGAGGCAGTGATGCCAATGGAATACATTGTTCCAAGTTTGTGCATCGCAGCAACGACAGGGATGGATGATGAAGGAGCGTTTGAAGAACGCCTAGCTCAGTTGGTGCAGCTAGAGGAAGACCGGTTTGTCGTAGGGGTTCATCAACATGCTGAGAAGGACCGACAGAAAGCATGGCATGTTTGACACATCAAGAACAAGCACTTTCAGCAAGGAGACCTGGTGCTGCTATATGACAATAAGTTTGCGAAACATCCAGGTAAGTTGCAAATGCATTGGTTGGGTTGTTATGTTATCAATTCCATTACTGAGGGAGGTGCGGTACAGTTGCAACAACTCGATGGTGCGATGTTGCCTAAGTTAGTGAACGGAAGTTGGCTCAAGCCGTACAGAGAGGGCCCGATGCAACGCGATGCTTGAGGCATTGCGCTGTAAAGAAAAAAAATTGTTTTTGCATGAGGTGGTAATAAGGGTGGCGCACTAGAAGCAAGTAGTCGCGCAAGCAGAAGTGTCGAGGTCGCAGTTAGGGACCAGTGTGGCGACGTTAGGGACGCGATAGAGTCAAATCGACAATTAATGCAGTAGTTAAACCAGTTAAGTGGCGACGCCATTTGAATGGGACAGGTATTAATGTCAAATTCGACTGTTAGATCAGCGATGGATTTGACTATTAGATCGACGACGGATTTGCATGATGAATGATGGATTTGGTCATGATGATTAGAAAATATTTCACATGATCGATCCTGCGTTATAAGAATTGGCGGGGAACGACTTGAAGTCACCATTGTGATTATTGAGTTGCAAAGTTCAGTGAAATTGAAGAGCATAGTCGTGAGTTTGTTGAGCAATTGAAGAGTAATGTAGAGTGCACCAATGCCGCAAGATATTTCGAGTGGGAGTCTTTGGGATTCACCAGTCATTGGTGTCCCAATTGAAGAAGAAGTGGCTAACATGCCGGTCGGATCGTCACCAGTCGTAAGGAAGAAGAGGGGGGCCAATCGTCCCAAGTCACCGATGCAGATTAAGAGGACCACCAGAGACTTGCAACGAGCGGAAGTAGAAGTCGACGAGCTGCCAAGGCTGTCGACAACAGGAGCTGAGGGCTCCACAGCAAGAGCAGGGGTGACCGCAACGGACATCCCTGGTTTTGTTCCACCATGCAAGCCTAGTGCAAAGCAGCGAAAGCCGACAAAGAACCAGAAGTACCCCATAAAAGATGCCCGCCTTACCGCAGGGGATGAAATGCACTTTTGACATCGTGCCCTGCCTAGTAAAAATGAAGTATGAGGACCATGATCCGTTGGCGTACACTGATTGCACCGCAGACCCCTTTGAAAAAAGGACAGGACAAGAGGGCGATCCAATGGTGTGCACTCTGCATGAGTGGGCGATGGGGTTGCAACGATCGGGGCTTCTAGGCCTCATTCATATGCCTCATTTTGGTAGATTGCTGGAGGCCAATGCGTGTGCCAAACAATTGTTAGCATGCTTCCATGGAGGTTACCTGTGGCTGGACCAGCCGATGCCAGTCACTATGGAACTGATATCGCAGATTACAAGGTTGCATATGCAAGGGCCCGATTCGTCGTAGTATTTTCGCGACAAAGATAATGACAAGAGGTTGGCTGCCAAGCTCAAAAAGAAATATGGCTTGGATCGTGACAGACGTGCATCTGTCGTAAATAGCATCAACAATTAGGCCATTTGTATTGCAACAAAGATTTTGGCCAGCAAGGTGGTGCGTAAGAATCGATCTAATCAATCCACTTCGGGGGTAATTGCATGTGCTGAGTTGTGCGCCGCGGGTGTACAAATGAACTGGTCGCTATTTTTGCTGAACCAGTTGACTGAAGACGCCATGTTGGTATAAGAGGGGAAGGTGCCATTCACATACAGTTGGTTGTTGATCTTGATTGCGCTAGTCGCGTGGATGGAGCTCGAGGACTACCAAGGTATGGATGTTGCAGTCGCCCAATTCTGCAGGGGCGCGAGATATTAGAACCTCTGGCATATCTGTGAACAAGATAAGTTGAAGGACTGTGCAATACAGTTTTGGCTGTATTGGGATGCACTGCAGGTTGCAGCCGTGAAGGTTCCGTTGATCTTTGAAGAAGCTGTAGCAAAGTACAGACAAATCGTAAGATTCACCATAGGTCCACATGCAATACATGTGCAAGCGCGACGGGACCCGGATTGACAATGGTTAGCTACGCATTATAAGCTAACTGATGTTGAGATGGACGCAGTAGTAGTTGAGTGGACTGCGGACTAGAAAATGCCGGTGAGTGCAGAGGAAGTGTCAGATGCCGTGGCGGGTCCTCCACCAAATGCGCCAGTGGATCAAGCACCTGTACATGAAAGTGATTGGGAGTCAAGAGAGGCATCGTCAAAGACCTCGACAGATTTGGAAGCGGAGCGACAATGTGAGGATACAAGCATAAAGAGAAGGCAAGAGCACAGAGAGGCCAGTGGCATAGTGCCAATGGCAGATGACCATGTGAATCGCATCATTGCGGCAAGCATAGCGGTGACGATTGCGACTGAGACTCAACTGAGGCAACAGTCAACGGAGGGCTTTACAGAGGTAAAGTCGCAAATCACATCTTTAATTAATGCAATTTAGGAGAGGATGCCGGAAGCAAACTTGTTGCAGAGAACGACTGAGCTAGGTACAGGGAAGCGGGCTAGGATTGTACCAATTTCGCCGCGATCATTGGAAATGTAGAGCGAGGATGTTGATGCCTCTTTGTAGCAGTTTGAAACAATTGCGCTAGACATGAATGAGCTATCGACACACACCTTGGTGTGCTTGTAGAGGTTGGCAGCTCAAGAACTGGTCGACCATGAGTAGATCATCAACGATCACTTTTTGAAATCGCAGGAGTGAGAAGAGGCAGCAAAGCAGGAGATCGAGAACTTTAAGGAGCAAGACATACTAGTTGTCGAGAAGGCGCAACTATGGGATGCTAGAACACGGTTGGAGAAGGCAATTTCTTTCACCTGTCAGGAAATCCCAGAAATACCAAAGGTCATGGACGCAGAGGCCAAAGCACAAAAGCTCTGGCAAGTTATTGTCGACTTCAGACAAGATCTTGAAGATTTGCATGCGCTGGTGAACCTAGGCACACCCCTAGAGGAAGCTGCGGAACGAAAGGGGGCCATTGAAAACGTCGTGACGAGGCTTGAGGAGATTGAGAAAGAGGCCAAGTTGATTACAGATAACACCACACAATTTTGGCTAGTGTGGTTCAGGATGAATAGTTATAGCAGTTAAACACACAACTGAAGGAAGCGGAAGCATAGTTGGTTGCACTACAGACTTCGCTCAAAGTGATGCTCTCAGTTGTCCAAGTCACACAGGCGACAGAGTTGAAGGAGTTGTAGCAACACATCACAAAGGCACAGGACCATCAGCAGCGACGCACGACTCAGCTTGAAGAGTTACAGGATATTGGCGAGCAGCTGTCGCTGAAGGCATTTACTGCACTTCAAGAGGTGCAAGAAAAACGAAGGGAAGTGACAGAGAAGATTGTCGAACATCCACTTGAGAAGGATGTTGCAGACTGCACAAAGATTGGTGACAAGATGTAGTAGCAGGTAGAAGAAGTCAAACAACAATATGAGGACTTCCAGATCAAAATCAGCGGCTACACTATTTCCAGTTGATGTGGCTTGAGGGCGAGCCACAAGATTGTGTTGGGGGCCTGTTAGTAGGGGGTTTCGAGCAAGATAAGCCGCGCAGCACCAAGGTTGATGCGCAAGACAGACGATGGCACCCAAGGCGGGGATGTCGACAAAGAGTCGGCTTGGTCAGGATTTTGTAGCAATTGGTCATTATTTTGTAGTTTTCAATCTGAAGTAGTTAGGAAGTTGATCTAAGTGGACCATTTTGTAAAAGGCGCAAGCCTATAAATAGAGATAGGAATGTAATGTGATTATCAGCTATATGCCTTGAGAGAGATCTAGATGAATGTCTATAACGGATCATTGTATTGGTCTTGATCTAATGTTGATGATTGAATTGTGCTTTGCGGAAGACTGAAGTCTGTTTGGTGCAACTGCGAAGATGTTTTGAGATCCTGTTTTTGATGTAGAAGTAATATTACATGACAAAAGTTAATGGGAATACTGTGTTTTATCTCTTTCCTTTTTTCCCGTGTTAAATGATGTAATGTGAATAAACCAATACCGTAGTATGACTGTTCTTTCTGAATGATGGGATGTTTCTGTGTTTTAAATCATGTTATGATGATCGATCTGTTTGAGTAATTATCTTGCTACTATCTGAATATGGTAATGCGATCTGATGATTGATGGTATGGATTTGTGATAATAAACCCTTGTTGAGATTTTTGAAGTTATGTTGTGATAACAGGCAATAGATGCACAAACCCTCCTTACTGCGGAAACGTGGTTCTGACAATTCTCCCTCGAACATCTCGGGTGAGACTTCATCTGCTTCGCAAGTGTTGCTGGACAGGATAAAACCTGTCTGGATCGGTGCTCAGGGAGATCGCTGAGTTAAGGGTGTCGACAGAGAGTGAACCCCTGTCGACGGATCTGAGTCAACAAGTTGACCCAATTAGGTTTTTAGGTCACCCACTTGAAGTGTATAAATAGGGAGGTGCCCTCCTTCATTTGGACACATTGCAATCACAAGTAAGTTCGCTCCACAGAGCAGAAAGACAAGTTCACTGGGGAAGAGAAGAAGAAGAAGCTGCGAAGGATATCTTATCTTGGGTTTTTCTATCTTTGTCTGACATTGTACTTAGTGACGAATCTATACAGAAGAAGTTGCTGCGTTTTTTTTCGAGTGAGGGTTTTCCTAGGATAAATCTTTGTGTCTCTTTTATGCTGTGCTTGTCTATCTTTTAGTGATCCTATTGCATTAGTTTAAAGATCTAACATATTTGAATTAAAGTGCAAACCCTAGCATGGTATCAGAGCCACCTTGAAATAAGGCACTGGGCAACTCCAAAATCTAGGGCTTTCAAGTTCCGACACTTCTCTCCACAGTTCATCCAGAAAAGAGGGCCAAGTCAATTCGCCCCAAGGAGGCACATCTTTTGGTGGAAGCATATTCCAAATTAAAAAAGTTTTATTTTTGACTTAATCACTATTGTCGGGAGAATCTAGGGCATCAAAATTTTTGGAGCTTCCATCCACCAATTTGAGAAAAGGACACCACTTGAAAACTCGCCTTGAGGAGGCACATCTTTCTATTCGAGCAGAAGTTCAAGATTCCAAGTTTGAAAAATTAGGGTTTCTCTGTCAAACCCTAGGTCACCCAGTTCAAGAAGCTTAGGGCATCTCTAATTGGTAAGATCTATTTCTTTACTATTTCCACTTGAGGTTCTCATATCAAATAGTCAAAATGATGAATCAGACCAAGCTTGAGGATAATCTTGAAGGAGCTGACAACTTCCAAGCATGGAAGTATAGAATTTCTCTTATCCTAGAAGAGAATGACTTGGACAAGTATGCCATTGAGGAGGTTCTAGAACCAGATGGAGAAGAAGCCAAGGCAACTCACAATAAGAATATGATTAAAGCCAAGAGGATTATTGTAGACTCCATCAAAGATCATCTAATCCCTCATGTCTCATCCTTGAATACTCCTAAGAAGTTGTTTGATGCGTTGACCAAACTATATGAAGGGAAGAACATCATCTGGAAGATGACTTTGAGGATCAACTCAAGAACATGAAGATCCAAGACTCGGAGACCATCCAATCTTATTTTTCAAGGGTCTCTCAAATCAAGGAGCAACTTGAAGTCATTAAAGAAAACGTTGAAGAAGGAGAGATAGTGATGACCACCTTGAACGGTCTTCCAAAATCACGGGACTCATTCATCCGGGGGATATGCACTAGAAAGAAGCTTATCAAGTTGAATAGATTGTGGGAGGAATGCACTCAAGAAGAAGCTCGACTAGTGGCAAGAGAAGAGAAGATGGGAGCAAATGATGATCAATCCCTAACAGTTCATACAAGGAAGGATAGAAGCAAGAGGGAGAATCATCCTCACAAAAGGCCTAAAAGATTCCAAAAGTATCATAGATCTCAAAGCGACTATTTCAATCTTAGATGTTTCACATGTGATGAGAAAGACCTCTTTGCAAAAGACTGTCCCAGACACAAAGGATCCACTAGGACAAACAAGAAGAAGAGGTATCATGCACATACTGCTGAAGATGATGAACAGGCAAGCAAAAGAACAAGAGAAGATTCTTATCAACTTGTCAGAACACGAGTCACCCCATAAGGTGAAGCTTGGAGATGACTACCAATATCTCATAAAAGGGATTGGAGAAGCTTCTTACAAGTTGGATTCAGGAAAACCCATCAAAATGAAGGATGTTCTCTATGTACTAGGTTTAAAGAAAAATCTCCTTTCCATCTCATCTTTAGATGCTAAAGGATTTCAAGTTGCATTCGTTGATGGCCAAGTACTCATGTGGCCAAGAGGCAAAACAATAGATGATGCAACAATAATTGGGGAGCAAGAGGGAGGACTGTATAAGTTGAAGGGACAACTAGGACAAGCATTGGTTCACGACTCCATGGAACCAAGTGATGAACTACGACATCGAAGGCTTGCGCATGTACACTACAGAGCACTTCCAATTGCAAGCAAAGCAATGATAGGTCTACTCTAGACTCAAGCGAAGCATGAAGGCATTTGCAAAGGATGTGCATAAGGGAAGAACATGAATAAACTATTTCTAAGCAGTGAAAGCAAAGCAAAGAAAATCTTGGAGATAATACACTCAGATGTATGTGGCCCCATGTCATCCAACTCACTAAGCGGGTATGCATACTATGTTTCTTTTATAGATTATTATTCTCGTAAGACATGGATTTACTTTTTGAAAAGCAAAGATGAAGTAATTCAGTAAGTTCAAGGAATTCAAAGCCTTGGTAGAAAATCATATTGAAAAGAAGATCAAGAATTTAAGATTAGATAATGGTGGAGAGTTCACTTCAGATAGCTTCAAAGACCTATGTAGAGAATCTGATATTAAGAGGGAGATGAGCACTCCCTACAATCCTCAACAAAATGGCATTGCAGAAATAAAGAACATAACGATAATGGAAGCAGCAAAGGCAATGCTTCATGACCAAGGCCTTACGATGCACTTATGGGTAGAAGCAGTAAGAACCGTTGTGTATGTACAAAACAAAACACCTCATCGTGTCTTGAACAACAAGACCCCAGAAGAAGCATTCTCAGGAGAGAAACCAGAAGTCAGCCATCTCAAAATATTTGGTTGTCCAGTATACATACATATTCCAAAAGAAAAGAGAACGAAACTAGATCCTTCATGGAAGTAGGGCATATTCATTGGATACAATGACACATAAAAGACATATAGAATATACTTTCCAGGATACAAGAAGATCGAGACCCATAGAGACGTTACTTTTGATGAAGACTCAGCCTACAACAAATCAAGATAAACTCCAATCGAAGCACCTGAAGAATCCGAAGTTCCTAGAGCCAAAGATACTATAATGGAAAAGATGATTCAAGAAGACCATGAAGACCATGACATGACAGAACCGCAGGAACCTGGAGATCCACCTCATGAGAAGAAATCCTACAATAGAAGACTAACATGGGCATGAGAAGCAATCCAAGATGCAAAGAGGTATGGTGCTCTAGATGGACTTTCAGAGAAATTAAGAGATCGAGACCTTACTCTAGCTGAGTAGCACTATTGTGTGACATCATTAATGAAGAACTTTCCAACTATGAGGAAGCAATAGAAAAGGAGTGGAAGGATGCCATGATTGAAGAATATCAGTCGATAATGAAGAATGATGTCTGGGAGGTGGTCTTGAGACCAAAAGGAAAGTCCATAGTGTCTTCCAAATGGATTTACAAGATCAAGCATGTAGAAGACAGAAGCATCGAGAAATACAAGGCAAGATTTGTAGCACGTGGATTCTCCTAGAAAGAAGACATAGACTGGGAGGAGACATTTGCACCTGTAGCGAGATACACTTCCATTAGATCTGTACTTTATCTAGCCGCAGTAATGAAATGGAAGATACACCAGATGGACGTCAAGACAACTTTCCTAAATGGTGTAGTTGAAGAGGAAGTGTATGTGGAGCAACCATTGGGATTTGAGACTCATGACAGACAGACTCGTGTGCAAGTTAAAGAAGGCCTTGTACGGTTTGAAGTAGGCACCCAGGACATGGTACCAGGTATAGTAGGATGTACACCTTTTTGATGAGCTTGGGAATTACCAAGAGTAAAGCAAATTCCAACCTCTACTTCAAGGTTGAGGGTGGAAAACCAGTGATGCTACTACTGTACGTAGATGACCCGTTCCTAACAGGTGAGGATGAGCTCATTACAGAGACAAAGAGGAGGCTTGTCGCAGGCTTCGGGATGAAGGACCTGGGGATGATGCACTACTTCTCAGGTTTGGAGGTATAGCAGAATCCAGACAGGGTATTCCTTGGCATCAAACTTGAAGTTGTTATGTGATATTACTTCAGAGACAGTTGATGCCACATTGTATAGACAAATGATCGGGTCACTGATGTACTTGACCAACATGAGGCCAGACATGTGCTTTGCTGTGAACACATTGAGCCAATTTTTGATAGATCCAAGACGTGTTCACCTGGTTGCTGCAAAGCATGTATTGAGGTATCTATAGGGTACAATTGAATATGGGCTCAAATATGCGACGGATCAGAAGATTAACCTGCATGGTTATGTTGATTCGGATTTGGTAGGCAGTGACACAGATAGGAAGAGCACTTCAAATTGCTGCTTCATTTTGGAATTTGGTATGATCTTTTGGTTTAGCAGGAAACATTCGAGCGTGGCACTGTATACAGTTGAGGTAGAGTACATCGCAGCCTGTTCGACTAGTTGTGAGGCAGTATGGATTCGAAAGCTACTGTCAGATTTATTTGATCTCGAGTTAGAGGTGACTTGTATCTTCTGTGACAACCAGAGTTGTGTGAAGTTGTCCAAGAATCTAGTGTTCCATGACAAGTCAAAGCATATTGAGATCAAGTATCACTATATCTGGGATATCGTGCAGAAAGGAGCAATGAAGCTCCAGTATGTGGCGACAGACGAGCAGATAGCCGATGTGTTGACCAAGCCATTGGCAAGAGTGAAGTTCGAGTACTTCAGGGAGAAGCTTGGTGTTATCCATATCGATGTTCCTCGAAAGAGGAAGTGATGTGACATGTCTGGAAGACCCAGGTGCACCTAGGCTGCTCTCTACATGTCAGGAAGCTGCAGGAGGTCTGGGATGCTCTCCACTAGGTGGAAGATGTAGACGCGCCTGGGCTGCTCTCCACATGTCAAGAAGACTTAGGTGGTACAACGGTCGTAATACATTTGGGCTGCTCTCCACTGGGTGGAAGATGCAAATGTTCCTGGGCTGCTCTCTACATGTCTGGAAGACGCAAAATGTTCCTGGGCTGCTCTCCACATGTCAAGAAGACGTAGGTTGACTGAGGGACATAATACATCTGGGATGCTCTCTACACGTTAGGAAGACACAGGGTGCTCCTGGGTTGCTCTCCACATGTCAAGAAGATGTAGAAGTTCCTGGGTTGATCTTCACTGGGTGGAAGACGTAGGCTATTTGAGGGATATGATATAGGCACCTGGGCTGCTCTCCACATGAGATGATGAGATGATTTGGTGTTGATGTATTTGTAACTTCATAATGTATTCACTTGTATATTTCATATATTGTATTTCATTGATCCTCGATGTTCCTATCGTGAGAATCATTAATGTAAACAAGTCATGTAAAGTCATAGAGGTTAACCCTCCTAGTTGATAAGGGGTCAAAGTCCCCATAGTTTCGGTGCACTAGGGTTATTAGACTCTCTTAGAAAAGTCGGCCCTGGTAAGTGATTGTCAAGTTGAAAACTAGTATAAATAGAGAGTGAGACTCTCTATTTCAAACACACACTCACCCAACTATAGCGCATAGGTGAGAGAGAGAACAACTGTTGGAGATCATCTTTTTGTCTTTGGGTTTTATTGATGCCATTGGTGCTCATTCTATCTTTGAGGAAGTTGCGGGGTTTTCTCCTTTATGGTTTCCCCAAGGAAAATCTTTGTGTCTATTGTCTCTTGTGATTGATTGCTATGCATGTTATTCTCTTAGATAAGATCCTAAGATCATATTGCTTAAATGATAAAAATCTAACATTTGGATACAACAAGATGGAAGTAGGAGACGTAGTGATTGCTTTGGGAATGTAATATGTGGTCTTGGGCTGTACCTACTTGATGGCTTGCTCAAAGAGATGATAAAGTTCTAGGTGGGATCTAGGCCTACATCCAATATGAAAAAGGGTTGGCTTTGTAGAACTTCTTATGACGTATAGATTCGAGAGGTGTCACTAGTCAATGGTTGACGAGATGAGAGTTGCCGCAACAGTGATGATGTCCAATGATGATGATGATGTTCAGAGCATAGAAGAAGAAATCGCCGAAAAATCGTCGATGTCCCGAAAAATCGCGATATTTTCAGGATGGCGATGTTTTCAGGTGAAAAAATCGCGATATTTATGAAAAATCGCGTCGCGCGAGTTTTAAGAAAAAACGTCGATTTTTTACAAAGTTTTGTGCCACGACCTAAAACATCGGCGGTTGACCTCCGACGATTTATGGGGTTATTTCAAACATTTTCTGGCTTTTATTTGGGGTTATTTAAAACATTTTCGGGCGTTGCAGGAGCCGACGATTAAAGGAGGGGCCATTGCACAACCACACAACGTCCGACAGTCGACTGACTTGTTCACCGGTGAGTGAGTTTCACATTTAAAAAATTGCATGTCGTAGGTTGAGGGTTCTTTCAAGTTTCAACTTTAATTTTTTGTTTTGAAAATTGCGGTCGTCGAAGGTCCATCCAAACTCCATCCGACTGCCCACGGCCCCGCAGCTCCAGCTCTAATTTTTTTACAGTGCTCGGGAGTCGGCGCTAGTATATAGTATATAGTTATACTATATACTGTATAATATAGTATATAGTATATACTATATTATACAGTATATAGTTATATAGTATAACTATATACTATTTAATTTTATATTATATATTATATAATATACAGTATATACTATATACTGTATTTTTATAATATTATATGGTATATATAATATATATAATAAATATAGTATATAATATAGTACAGTATATACTATATCCAGTATAATATATATATA
>LPNX010131193.1:35247-78948 GCA_001517045.1 Pseudotsuga menziesii
ATTGGACTGTCTTTGATAAAATACACTCAAAGAAATGCATCAGGTAAGTATTAAGAACTTTATCAAAGCAATTAAATTCATTGTAATTTAAGATCCTGTTTCATATTGGTTTCCTCTGGCATCAAGACTCAAGAGTCAAGACTCATTAAATCTTTTTATCCCCCTCTTACAGGTTGGATTTCCCACGCCTAAATGACTTGGTGTATGTCCACTACAATCTTCGACTGTGGATGAAGCAGGTGGAGAAATCACCCGATGTGGATGCCATTTGCTTGGACAATATTGATGTATTGTCCAAGTGGAGGGTGGAGGTTGAGTTACCTATCATGGAGGAGGCACCTGCATGGTTAGATGAGGAGCAGCAGCAGGGGCAGGAGGATGAGGAGGAGCAAGAGGAGGAACAGGAGGAGGAGGTGGACTGCTTTGACCCAGAGGACTTCATGGAGGGTGATGTGGCTTCATCAGCACCACCTTCTATAGTGGTCGATGCATCTACTCCCTTATTGGCATCGAGTCCCTCATTGGCACCTAGTAGTACAGGGCCAGGACCTTCTACTGTCACGGGTAGGCCTGGCAAACAGCCCATTATGTTTTCCTGTAAAAGGGGAAGAGGGCATTGATTTATATTTCAGAGACAGATAGTTAACTACTAGTTTTGTGATGTCATTTTGTAATATCATATATGTATTGGACCATTGATTTCCCACTTTTGAGTACTATTGGACAACTGTATTCAGACTTTCAGTATCGACTTTTATGTCTCATATTATATTTGGCATGCCTACATGATATCTATCAGTGTTTTTTCTATATTTATGTGTCAATGTATTTATTTGATGTCATTGTTGCTTTATATGCTTAAAATTATGAAAAAAATGAATATATTTTGTCTTTTTAAATATTTGCCGCGGTTTGCCGATTTTTGTCGATTTTTTCTGCCGATGTTGCCGAGAAGATGTTTTCTGGACCTTTGCCGATTTTTTGCCAATGCCGATGTTTTCTTCTATGGTTCAGAGATTGTGTCAAGTCGTGGTGATGATCGTGTCAGACTAATACCTTCCTTGTTAAGAGGGAGTGTTGATGAAAATGTTACTTCAGAAGATATGCTTATTCTTATTCTTATTATATTTATTACACTTTTGTTATTCCTCCTTTCGGAGATGTTTTTCTTCCGATCGGAGATGTCATTAATGTACTTGGTCATGTAATAATATTGAGGTAAAAACTCCGTTGTAAGTCGGGGCAATAGTCCCCAAAAGAAGAATTGTAAAATGTATTTTTGAGTTTCCCTAGGAGAAGTCGTCCCAGTAAGACTAAGAAGTCGACCCAGTTAGGTTTTTAGGTCACCCACTTGAAGTGTATAAATAGGGAGGCACCCTCCCTCATTTGGTCACATTGCAATCACAAGCAAGTTCGCTCCATAGAGCAGAAAGACGAGTTCGTTGGGGAAGAGAAGAAGAAGAAGTTGCGAATGATATCTTATCTCGGGTTTTTCTATCTTTGTCTGACATTGTACTTAGTGACGAATCTATACAGAGGAAGTTGCTGGGGTTTTCCCAGGACAAATCTTTGTGTTGCTTTTATGCTGTGCTTGTCTATCTTTCAGTGATCCTATTGCATTAGTTTAAAGATCTAACATATTTGAATTAAAGTGCAAACTCTAACAGAAAGCACTCTGCTTTCCCAAAGGACATGCTTTGAATGGAGAAAGATACAATAAAGAAACCATTGATCTAGTTTTAAAGTTAGTTGTCTTGATATTACCAAGCTCGTAAATATCCATCTTGAATCCACTTTATTCAGTTTGCAAGAAGAGTTCTATGAACAAACTGAAGGCAATGCCATGCGATCCCCATTATCCCCTATTATTGATAACCTTTTCATGGAACACTAAAAAAGCAGCCTTTGTAAGAGCCCCTCTCAAACCCAAATACTAGAAATACTTTGTTGATGATATCTATGTTCTTTGGCCTCATGGTCGTGCAAAAGATGATCAATTTCTCACCCACCTAAATAGCATTGCCTTCCTTTCCTCGATGTTTTAGTTACCCAAAACAATGATACTTGTTATCAGTATTGCCTGGAAATTCTTTCCCTGCAAATGATGAAAGGAGTCCAGAAACACTAAGAAATGAATACTGTCACCTTGCTAATTTCCCCACACTAGAAGTTAGTGCTTGCTAACATCAGGGGGTATCCCTAAGTGATCAAGGGGTCAATACTTAGAAAAGAAAATGACTAGTAACACTTGAATTCAATATTAACGCTGCTGTCTTAAATAAATCTGCAACTAAATGTAAACAACAACAAACTTAAAAGACCTAAATGTAGAAAGTATGCATGAAAAAGGATGCAGAAAACTAGTCTGAACTATAGGCATGAAACTGAATTCTAGTGGGTGTATGTTTTCAATTGATAAACTGAGGTGCAAAAAACAGAAATTACAGAAAGTTAATAGGACTGTTTCAAGGCTAGCTATGCTAAATATAATGTTGTTTTTGAGTTTTTTTTCTTATGATTTTAAATGTTTTAAGACTTTTTCGATGCAGGGGAATTTGAGAAAAACATCAGGTTTCTCTTTATTTCTGTGCTAAGAATGAAATTATAGCAAGTTAAACTTGTTATAATGTAACAAAAAATTGAAAAAACATTTTTTAAGATGCCCAAGTTATATGTTTAGAAGAACCGGATTGGTCATCGAACCGGTAGAGCCCAAAATTCTGAACTGGATTGGAACCGGGAAAAAACCAGTCGACTAAAAAATACACAAAATATTCAAAGCTGAAAAATAAATTCTTGTGCATCCATAGGAATCCAAAATGTTATACACAAATATGCACAGTTTTTCATGTATATAGAAAGTAAGGGTGCATATAACTAAAATTGCATCAAGTGCAATCCATATGTGACCCAAGATACATAAACAAAGAGGCTCTAAATGGCCTCTGGAGTCCAAAAAACTTCAAAACTTCATGCTACAACAAATAACTACTTAGCATCAAAATCATTGCCTATATTGGGATCCTATTTGTCAATAGCACCCTGTGCCCTCCACCTCTAGGCTCTAGCCTTACCTCTATCTTGAATATCAAAGTTGATCTTCGAAGAACATTAGTCAAGACTCAACACCCTACAATTTTGATGAAACCTCCTAATCCAAGCATTAAAAAAAGGTAGAAAAAACTTTGCATGCCTAATAAGTAATTTTGCTTGAGTGAAGGGTACATTTTTACTAAGGTCATGGCAGAGGAGTTAAACAATTAACACCACCAACATTGACGTACATAGAGGGGTTGATGCGCTTGATGAAATGCCAATTCTCTACCCTCATGCATGATAAAATCCAGTGGAAACGTTGCAATCCTGAAACCTTGAACACTGTTAAGTCTGTTGAATTCTGAATGGGATCTAAAATTCTACCATTTGCATATGAAGACCGATGCGGTTGGGAACTTGGAACAATTAATGGTAAGGTTAAAAATTTAAGTAAAATGATAGAAAATGAAAGATAAGGGAATGCCACTTTTACTTTAAGAATTTAATATTAACATTTAATGTTACTGATGATTATTGTTTAGATGGAACGATTAATGGTAATGTTAAAAGTTTAAGTAAAATGATAGAAAATGAAAGATAAGGAGAATGCCACTTTTACTTTAAGAATTTAATATTACCGATGATTATTGTTTAGACTAGGTTAGGTTTTTTGCTATTAAAGTAGGATTTTTTATGTTTTTCTTTTAAATTGAATTTTTTGTTAGCCTATGGCTTATATTACCAATCACAAAGTTTATTTGTCACCTTTTTTGTATTTATGATTTAGGATAATAGTGATTTATCCTAAATGATGACTAAGTGATTTGGATAAGATTGCCTAGCCTAGTCACCATGCAAGGTGTTAGGATCTAGAGAAAATCTCTTCATAAGGTGGCATCACCCTTCGTATTATATATTTGTAACATTGGAGTGAAAACAATTTGATCATGGCTTTTGCCTTTTCCGTCAACTTATTGTCCATGCTTGTTTTAACATTTTTTGGGCCCACAATTGTGATTGTATGACGTTGTACAAAACCGGTCGGTGAAGTGAAAAAATGAACCGACCATTTTTGGTTTAGGGTGGCAATTCAGACTGGTTGGGGGCCTAAACAGGTCGAACTGATTTTTTTTTTGGAACCGGACTGGTTATGATAACATTGGTTGAGAATGCCTAATATGCACAAATTTCAATGTAGATAAATAGTCTTGCTTTTATGTGAATAATTTAATGACTATAACAACTAAACCCGTGCCTTATGGAGTTGGAAAGATGGATGGAGAAAGCGAGTAGGGTGGAAGAAAAATCCAATTCCTAAACGAAATTAAAAGCAAGAAAGAGCCTACTAAATTATATAAATTCTTACACACAAAAAGCAAGATATAGTCCCCAAATAATTGCTTGATTATCTTTGTTACCAAGGGTTGTAGAAAGAACAAAGTCCTTGACGGGTTCGGATAAGAAAGAACTCTCCATGTACAATCATTCATCAGCTATATGGGATAGGTACAAAGCGATCCAACAAAGAAGTCTCTATTTATCATAGGTACTATATGCTAGCTATTAGTTTTCTGAGCCTAGATACGATTTACAGTTGCGAATAATTAACAATTATTAACTGAAAATACACTGAGATCCTAATTAATTAAGCAATGGAAAAACACAGGAAGTCACACACACATGATACTTAGATTTACCTTGGAAAACCCCAACTGGGGAAAAACCAACAAACATTGTTTTTTATTAACTATAAAAATTCTGGGCTCTAGTCCTAGGATAATGGCCCACTGAGGAATACAATGACAAAATGCTAGCCTTTACACCTCAAGATCAGTCCTTTGATCTTGTTGGTTGCTAACCCTCGATTGCCCCTTGCTCCTTTCCTTTGAGCCTGCCCCAACACTTGCACACTTGGATAGAAGTCCTTCTCCACCCACTCAATGAGATCTCACTCACTTATTATGTGTGACTGATGTGTGTCACCTCCTCTCCTCAGGCTTCCTTGTTTATCATACAATGACTAAAATACCATGGGATACCAAATACCATGGGTCCTCTAGATCTCCTAAGTGATTTTAGATCTCCTAAGTTATTTCAACATTTCAAAGAATGGAAGTATAGAATCATGCTCGTCCTAGAAGAGAATGATCTAGAAGGTTTCATAAAGGAGGAAGTTGCAGAACTAGAAGAAGATGAATCAAAGGCCAAGCACAAGAAGCATATGATCAAGGCTAAGAGGATCATAGTTGACTCTATCAAGGATCACTTGATCCCTCAAGTATCTTCAAGGGGAACACCAAAGGAAATGTTTGATGCTTTGTCTAGCCTATTTGAAGGAAGAAATATCAATAGGAAGATGACCTTGATAAATCAACTCAAGAGTGTGAAGGTTTAGAAGTCAGAGACCATGCAATTATACTTCACAAGAGTATCCCAAATCAAGGAGCAATTGGAAGCTATTGGTGACATTGTAGAAGAAGAAGAAGTTGTAATGACCACCTTGAATGGACTCCCAAGAGAATGGGAATCTTTCATTCGAGGAAAATGTTCTAGAAGAAATCTGACCAAGTTTCGAAAATTATGGGAAGAATGTGTTCAAGAAGAAGAAGGAATAACAGTCAGAGAAGAGAAGCTAAATGAAAATGAAGATCAAGCTTTGGCAACCCATACCAAAGGCAAGAACAAGAGGAAGAGTCATGATCATCCTCCCAGAAGAACTCAAGGGTCCCAAAGGAATAAAAGGGTCAAGAGGGACTTCTCAGCTTTTGAATTCTTCACTTGCCACAAGATGGGACACATCTCCATAAACTTCCCTTTGAAGAAAGAGCAACTCAAGAAGAGGAATAGAAGGTTCCAAGCCCATGCAGCTGAAGATGATGATCAGGAAGATGAGAAGACGACTGCAGAAGATGAAGATTCCTGTGAAGAATATCTTTTGATTTTATCCCTCACAGCTTCAGTTTCACATGGAAGTGATACTTGGCTAGTAGATAATGGTGGCTCCAAGCATATGACAGGTTACAAGGATTCTCTCTCATGTCTTGTATAGAAGGACTCTCCACACAAAGTAAAGCTTGGAGATGATTACCAATATCCCATCAAAGGAATGGGAGAAGACTCTTATAAGCTAGACTCCGGAAAGTCCATGAAGATGAAGGATGTTCTATATGTCCCAGGTTTAAAGAAGAATCTCCTTTCTATCTCAGATTTAGACAAGAAAGGTTTCAGAGTTGCTTTCGTAGATGGTGAAGTCCTCATGTGGCCAAAAGGGAAAACTATAGATGATGCAATAGTGATTGGAGTTGAAGGAGGACTCTACAAATTAAAGGGACATGCAGATTATGTTAAAGTATTGTAACTTCGGAAGATATTCCAGATATATTCATTGTATTCCTCCTTCAGGTTATGAATTCGATCATGTAAGAGTCATTGAACGAATCAATGTAAACCCCCATATGTAAGCCGGGTCAATAGTACCCAAGTGTCAATATAATAAATATTATTTTTGGTGTCTTACTATACAAGTCGGCCCTGCTAGGTTCTAGGTCAAGTCAAGAGACAAAAATAAATTGGGAGGGGCCCCCCTTCATTGGTACACACTCACTCCAGCAAGTTTGCAAGAGAGAGAAGAAGTGTGCCAGGAAGAAGAGAGAAGTAGCTGTCTTGGATTTTACACTGCTATGGTTGAGTTCTATACTGAGGAAGTTTTGCAGGGTTTTCTCCCTTCTGGTCTCCCCGAGGAAAATCTTTGTGTTCCTTGTGTTATTGTGCTTGTTGTTCTTTCAGTGATCCTACTATTGTAAATTGTTTTCGAATATCATCTAAGCAATTAAGAAAACTTAACATGGTATTAGAGCCACCTTGAAAGGAGACACTGCACAACTAGGGTTTGTCATTTTGAACAAATCCCTCGACAGATCAACCAGAAAAGAGGGCTCACTCAACTCGCCCCAAAAGGGCGCATCTTTATGTGAAAATATAATTGAATTCCAAGAAGTTTAAGTTTTGGACTAGACACTACTGCTGGGAAGAACTAGGGCTTCAGTTTTCCTAAGACTCCATCATCAATCTTAGAAAAAGCAAGATACAATCTAGCTCGCCCTGGGAAGGCACATCTTTTCCATCACTCTGCCCTACCAGTGATCCCAACTAGAAAATTAGGGTTTCTTCATCAAACCCTAGGTCATCACGAAGAAAGTCAGTTAAGAGCTATATGCATCAAGTAAGTATTACTTCCTCTAATTCCATTTGAAGTTCTCATTCTGTTAAAAGATGACAAAGTGTACCAAGCTAGATGAGAAGCTTAAGGGTGCCGAAAACTTCAGAGCATGGAAGTATCAGATCATGCTCATCCTAGAAGAAAATAATCGAGAAGGATTTATAAAGGAGAAAGTTGCAAAACTAGAACAAGATGAAGCTAAGGTCAAATACAAAAAGGATATGATCAAGGCTAAGAGGATCATAGCTGACTCCATCAAAGATAACTTGATTCCTTAACTACCCTCAAGGAGGACACCAAAGGAAATGTTTGATGCTCTATCTAGCTTATTTGAAGGAAGAAATATTAATAGAAAGATGACCTTGAGGAATCACTTTAAAAGGGTAAAGGTTCAAAAGTCAGAAACCATGCAATCATATTTCACAAGAGTAGCTCAAATCAAGGAGCAGTTGGAAGCTATTGGTGATATGGTTGAAGAAGCAGAAATTGTAATGATCACCTTAAATGGTCTTCCAAGAGATTGGGAATCCTTTATCCGAGGAATTTGTTCAAGAAGAAGACTGACCAAGTCCTGACAGTTATGGGAAGAATGTTCAAGAAGAAGAAAGAATAGCAGCCAGAGAATAGAAGCTAAATGAAAATGAGTATGAAGCTTTGGAAGTCCATACCAAAGGCAAGAACAAGAGAAAGAGTTATGACCATCCTCCTAGAAAAGCTCAAGGGTTTAAGAAGTCCAAGAAAAACTTCTCAAATTATGAATGCTTCACTTGTCACAAGATGGGACACATTGCTATAAATTATCCCATGAAGGCAGAACGAGCCAAGAAGAACAAAAGATTTCAGGCCCATGTTACTGAAGACAATGATCAAGAAGATGAAGAAAGAGCTAAGGAAAATGAATATTTCTGCGAAGAATATGTCCTGATCTCTGCACTTACAGGTTCAGTCTCACCAGGGAATGAAACTTGGTTAGTAGATAGTGGTGCCTCCAAGCACATGACAGGTTACAAGGACTCACTCTCATGTCTTGTACAAAAGGAGTCCCCACACAAAGTAATGTTTGGAGATGATTACCAATATCCCATCAAAGGAATGGGTGAAGCCTCCTATAAGTTGGACTCTGGAAAGTCCATGAAGATGAAGGATGTGCTGTATGTCCCAGGATTAAAGAAGAACCTTCTTTCTATCTCAACCTTAGATAAGAAAGGGTTCAAAGTTGCTTTTGTGGATGGCGAAGTCCTCATGTGGACAAAAGGAAAAACTACAGATGATGCAGTAGTGATTGGAGTTGAAGAAGGAGGAATCTACAGATTAAAGGGACATGTAGATTCAACATTGATGACTAGTACAGTAAGCCCATGTGAGCTATGGCATAAAAGACTTGCTCATATACATTACAAAGCATTGCCAATTGTGAGCAAGGTTGTGATAGGTTTACTAGAGATTCAGATAGATCATGAAGGAGTGTGCAAAGGATGTGCACAAGGAAAGAATACTAAGAACCCTTATCCAAACAGTGACAACAAAGCAAAAGGGATCTTAGACATTATTCATTCATATATGTGCGTGCCAATGCAAACTACTTCATTAAGCGTGTATGTTTACTATGCTTCCTTTATTGATGACTACTCTTGCAAAACTTGGATCTATTTCTTGAAGAAGAAGGATGAAGTGTTTGAAAGGTTCAAAGAGTTTAAGGCCCTTGTAGAAAACCTCTCTGAAAAGAGGATCAAGATCTTAAGATTAGACAATGGAGGAGAATTCACATCAAGTGAATTCAACGAGTACTGCAAAGAAGCTGGGATTAAGAGGGAGCTCACCATTTCCTATAATCCACAAGAAAATGTTTGGGCAAAAAGAAAGAATAGATCTATCATGGAAGCTGGAAAAGCCATGATCCATGGTCAAGATCTACCTATGTACTTATGGGCAGAAGCAGCCAGAAAACCAATATATGTACAGAATAGAATCTCCCACAGTACCCTTGGGAACAAGACTCCAAAAGAGATATTTATTGGAGAAAAGCCTGAAGTCAGTCACCTAAAGATATTTGGTTGTCCTATATACATACACATTACCAAGTTGAAAAGATCAAAGCTAGACCCTTCAAGAAGAAAGGGATTGTTTGTAGGATATAGTAAGAAATCAAAAGCTTATCGAATCTATATCCCAGGATATCGTCAAATTGAACTAAGCAGAGATGTTACTTTTGACGAAGATACAGCTTTTAGAAAATCAAAGAAAGACAAGGAAGAAGAGGAGCATGAAACTTCGAGAGCAGCAGAAGGTCCTAAACCAGTCAGAAATGAAGAAGAAGAACAAATGCCTGAGGATCATGACATAACAGAACTTAAGAGACTTGAAGAATTACACAGTGAAATGATCTCACGTAAAAGACATCATTAATTGAATAAGCAAAAAGACATGGTGTTCCAGAAGGAGTCATCAGAGAAAGAAAGAAGCCAAAGCCATACCCTAGTTATGTGGCTTTGATGTGTGATCTTGTTGATAAAGAACCAACATGTTTTGAAGAAGCAACAAAGCAGAAGGAATGGGTTGATGTTATGGTCGAGGAATACCAATCCATTATAAAGAACAATGTATGGGAAATAGTACCAAGACCAAAGGACAAGTCAGTGGTATCCTCGAAATGGATGTACAAGACAAAGTATTCAGCAGACGGTAGTATAGAGAAGTATAAGGAAAGATTCGTAGCTCGTGGATTCTCCCAGAAGGAAGGAATCGACTATGAGGAGACCTTTGCACAGTGGTTAGGTACACCTTAATTAGAACCATTCTTGCCTTGGCATCCAATATGAAGTGGAAGTTACATCAGATGGATGTAAACACAACCTTCCTAAATGGCTTGATAGAAGAAGAAGTATATATCGAACAACTGCAAGGTTTTGAGGCAGATAATCAGGAAACTCATGTATGCAAACTCAAGAAGGCATTTTATGGGTTAAAACAAGCACCTAGAGCATGGTATGGAAGAATCGATGGATTCTTGATGAGTTTGGGCTTTACCAAGAGTAAAGTGGATTCCAACCTCTACTATAAAGTTGAGGGTGATGGACTTATGATATTACTACTGTATGTAGATGATCTATTCTTAACAAGTGAAGATAAGCCCATCAATGAATGTAAGAAGAAGCTCGATGCAGAATTTGAGACGAAAGACCTTGGAATGATGCACTATTTTCTAGGTCTTGAAGTATGGCAGTATCCAGACGAGATTTTTCTAAACCAAGGAAAATATGTAGTAGAAATCTTAAAGAGATTTGGGATGATAGATTCCAAGGCTATGACTATTCTGATGACAACAATTTTGAAGCTATTGAATGATGACACTTTGTAAACAGTAGATGCCACCTTATACAGACAGATTAATTGGTTTTCTAATGTACTTAACCAATACAAGACGATATATATGTTTTGCCGTAAACACTCTAGGTCAATATATGGTGAATCCCAAACATATTCACCTAGTAGGAACAAAACATGTGATGAGGTATCTAAAGGGGACTTTAGACTATGGTCTCAGATATGCATCAAATGGCGAGATCAAATTACATGGATTTACAGGTTCAGATTGGGCAGGAAGTGCCGAAGATAGAAAGAGCACTTCAAGATGTTTTAGTTTGGGATCAGTCATTATCTCGTGGTTCAGTAGAAAGCAGTCCAATATTGCACTTAGCACGACAGAAGCTGAATACATTGCAACATGTTCAGCTTGTAGCGAAGCAGTATGGCTTTGCAAGATGTTGATAGGATTATTTGATGTAGAGATAGATGTGACTGATATCCTTTGTGATAATCAGAGTTGTATTAAGATGACAGAAAACCTGATGTTTTATGATAATTTGAAACATATCAAAGTTAGATATCATTACATCCGGGATATGGTACAGAAGGGAGCTATCAAGCTCAAGTATGTTCCTACAGAGGAACAAGTGGCAGATGTGTTGACTAAGCCTTTGTCTCGTGTAAAGTTTGAATACTTTTGAGACAAGCTTGGCGTAGTCCGAAAGGACCTCCCTCAAAAGAGGGAGTGAAGAAGATGGTAGAAGGATGCAGTGGTGGTAGCTCAGCCTAGAGTAGGGTAAGTCTGGCTAGTTTTGTTGGCCCGAAAGGGTTAGTAAGTCAGACGAGGCCTATTGATCCTAGGGGGATTAATATGTCTGGCTAGGCTTGTTTAGCCCAAGAGGGTTAGTAAGCTAGACAAGGCTTGTTGGTCCCCAAGAAGATCCATCTGTCTGACTAGGCTTGTTGACTCGAAAGGATTAGTAAGTTAGACAAAATGCCCGAATGGATGTACCAAGGAACTCACCAAGATACTGCTCCAAGACGGTTAGTGGGCAAGATGTAGTTTTAGTATTCTTATACTGATGTAGCAAGTTCAATATTTTCATACTGATGTTGTTGCGATGTTGATGAGATAGTTTCAGTATTCTTATACTGATGTAGCAGGTTCAATATCTTCATACTGATGTTGTTGTGATGTTGATGAGACAGTTTCAACATTTTTATGTTGACGATGATGATGTTCCAGCATCTCTATGCTGATGATGCAGATGATGATCTAGCATTTATTGATGATGTTGTTTTAGCACTAATATGCTAATGATGTTGTTGTTGTTGTCTCAGTATTTACATAGTGCTGTTGCAAATGATGTTTCAATATTTACATATTGATGTTGCAAGACGATGTTTTAATATTTTTATATTGATGTTGCAGATGATGTTCCAGTATTCGCATACTAATATGGTAGAAGAAGATTCAATATTCACATATTGATATCAGAGAAGATGATTCGGTATCCACATATTGATATTGCAGAAGGTGATCCTGTACACACAAAAGATGATTCAATATCCACATACTGATACTGCAGAAGATGATCCAGTACACATAGAAGATGATTAAATATCCACATACTGATGTTGCAGAAGATGATCCAGTACTCATAGAAAATGATTTAGTATTTACATACCGAGGTTGTAGAAGATGATCCAGTATTCTCATGCTGAGATTGATGATGAAGATGTATGATGTTGTTCCAAAGCTTCCTATGACATATAGAGACTCACCAATCAAATGTACAGTTGTGGTAGTAGTTGCTACCTTGGTTGAATACCTTCCTAGTTAAGAAGGAGTGTTAAAGTATCATAACTTCGGAAGATATTCTAGATGTATTGATTGTATTGCTCCTTCAGGAGATGAGTTTGGTCATGTAAGAGTCATTGAAAGAACCAATGTAAACCTCCGGATGTAAGTCAGGTCAATAGCACCCAAGTGTCATTATAATAAATATTATTTTTGGTGTCTTACTAGACAAGTTGGCCCTATCAGTTAGACAAGTCGACCCTGCTAGGTTCTAGGTCAAGTCAAGAGACAAATATAAATAGGGAGGCGCCCCCCTTCATTGGTACACACTCACTCAAGCAATTTTGCAAGACAGAAAAGAAGAAGTGCACCAGGAAGAAGAGAGAAGCAGTTGTCTTGGGTTTTACACTGCTCTAGTTGAGTTCTATACTGAGGAATTTTTGCGGGGTTTTCTCCCTTGTGGTTTCCTTGAGGAAAATATTTGTGTTCCTTGTGTTACCGTGCTTGTTGTTCTTTCAATGATCCTACTATTGTAAATTGTTTTAGAATATCATCTAAGCTATTACGAAAACTTTACAGATTCAGCTTTGATGGCCAGTACTGTAATCCCATGAGAATTGTGGCACAAAAGACTTGCTGATATACATTACAAAGCATTGCCAATTGTGAGTAAGGTGGTGACAGGTTTATCGGAGATCCAAGTAGACCATGAAGGAGTGTGCAAAGGATGTGCACAAGGAAAGAACACGAAGAACCCTTTTCCAAACAATGATAGTAAAGCAAAAGGGATCTTAGACATTGTCCACCTAGATAGGTGCAGGCCAATGCATTCTACTTCACTAAGCGGGTATGTTTACTATGCTTCTTTTATTGATGATTACTCTCGCAAGACTTGGATCTCTTTCTTGAAGAAGAAAGATGAAGTATTTGAAAAGTTCAAAGAGTTTAAGGCTCTTGTAGAAAAACTCTCTGAAAAGAATATCAAGACCTTAAGATCAGATAATGGAGGTGAGTTCACATCAGGCGAATTCAACGATTACTGCAAAGAAGCTGGGATTAAGAGGGAGCTCAACATCCCCTATAATCCTCAACAGAATGGTGTGGCTGAAAGGAAGATTAGATCTATCATGGAAATAGTAAAAGCCATGATCCATGATCAAGATCTACTTATGTAGCTGTGGGCAGACGCAACTAGAACAACGGTCTATGTACAAAACATAATGTCTCACAGTGCTCTTGAAAATAAGACTCCAGAAGAGATGTTTACTGGAGAAAAGCCCGAAGTCAGTCACCTGAAAATATTTGGTTGTCTGGTATACATACACATTCTTGAGGAGAAGAGATCGAAGTTGGACCCTTCAGGAAAGAAGGGAATGTTTGTAGGATATATAGTGAACAATCAAAGGCTTACCGAATCTATATCCCAAGATACCATCAAATTAAACTCAGCAGAGATGTCACATTTGACGAAGATACAACTTTCATAAAGTCAAGAAAAAAACAGGAAGATGAAGCTCAAGTTACAAAAATCTCCAAACCAGTCAGAATTGATGAGGAAGTACAAATGCTTGAGGATCATGACATGACAAAACCTTAGAGACCTGAGGAATTACCTAGTGAGATGATCTCATGCACAAGAAGGCCTGCTTGGGCATGTGAATAATTGAAGATGCAGAAAGATATGGTGCTCCAGAAGGAACCACCAGAGAAAGTAAGAATTCAAAGCCATACTTCAATTATGTGGCTTTGATGTGTAATCCCGTTAACGAAGAACCTACATGCTTTGAAGAAGCATCAAAGTAGAAGGAATGGGTAGATGCCATGGTTGAAGAATACCAGTCCATAATGAAGAATGATATATGGGAAGTAGTACCAAGACCGAAGGACAAGTCAGTAGTATCCTTGAAATGGACCTACAAAACAAAGCATTCAGCAGATGGCAGTATAGAAAAGTACAAGGCAAGATTCGTAGTTAGCGGATTCTCTCCGATGGAAGGGATCGACTATGAGGAGACATTTGCATTAGTTGCAATATACACCTCAATCAAAACCAACCTTGCCTTAACTTCCAAGATGAAGTGGAAGTTACATCAGATGGATGTAAAGACAACCTTCCTAAATGGTGTAATAGAAGAAGAAGTATACATTGAGCAACCACAAGGATTTGAGATAGATGACCGGAAGACTCATGTATTCAGACTAAAGAAGGCATTGTATGGGTTGAAGCAAGCACCCAAAGCATGGTATGGAAGAATTGATGGCTTCTTAATGAGCTTGGCCTTTACCAAGAGGAAAGTAGATTCCAACCTTTACTATAAGTTTGAGGATGATGGGATTGTGATGTTACTACTATATGTGGATGATCTATTTTTGACAGGTGAGGATAAGCCATCAACGGATGCAAGAAGAAACTCGCTGCAGAATTTGAGATGAAAGACCTTGGTATGATGCACTATTTTTTAGGTCTTGAAGTATGCCAGTATCTAGATGAGATTTTCCTGAACCAAGGAAAATATGCTATTGAGATCCTAAAGAGATTTGAGATGATGGATTGTAATGCCATGTTTACTCCAATGACAACAAACTTGAAGCTTTTGAGTGATGATTCTTCGGGGATAGTAGATGTCACCTTATACAGATAGATTATTGGTTCACTGATGTATTTGACCAATACGAGACCATATATATGTTTTGTTGTAAACACCTTGAGTCAGTATATGGTGGATCCCAAACATGTTCACCTAGTGGCAACAAAACATGTGATGAGGTATCTAAAGGCGATGTTGGACTATGGTCTCAAATATGCATCAGATGGGGAGATCATATTACACGGATTTGTAGACTTAGATTGGGCAGGAAGTGCTGAAGATAGAAAGCGCACTTCAGGATGTTGTTTTAGTTTGGGATCAAGAATGATCTAATGGTTCAGTAGAAAGCAGTCCAGTGTTTCCCTTAGTACGACAAAGGCTGAATACATTGCAACACGTTCAGCCTGTAGCGAAGCAGTATGGCTTCGCAAGATGTTGGCAAGATTATTTGATTCAGAGATAGATGTGACTGATAGCCATTGTGATAATTAGAGTTGTATTAAGATGATAAAAAACCCGGTGTTTCATGATAAGTCGAAACACATCGAAATTAGATATCACTACATCCGGGATATGGTGCATAAGGGAGCTGTAAAGCTCAAGTATGTTCCTATAGAGGAACAAGTTGCTGATGTATTGACTAAGCCTCTGTCTTGTGTAAAGTTTGAACACTTTTGAGACAAGCTTGGTGTAGTTTGAAAGGACCTCCCTTGAAAGAGGGAGTGATGATGATGTGGTAGGTTTCTTGTTGCAGTGGTGTGGTAGCTCAGTCTAGGTAGGGTATGTCTGGCTAGGCTTGTTTGGCTCGAGAGGGTTAGTAAGACAGACGAGGCCTGTTTGATCCTAAGGGGATTAGTATGTCTGGCTAGGCTTGTTTGGCCTGAAAGAGTTAGTATGACAGGAAAGGCTTGTTTGTTCCCTAGTTAATCCATTTGTTTGGATAGGATTTTTTGGCTCGAAAGGGTTAGTAAGTCAAACAAACACCCAGTGGATCTATTTAGAGAACCCACTGTGATGCTGCTTCAGATGTCCTAAGGGCATGATGATGTGGTTCCAACACTCTATGCTGATGCCAACATTTCTATGCTGCTGACGATGGTGTTGTTTCAACATTTCTATGCTGCTGTTGATGATGATGTTTTTCCAGCATTTCTATGCTGCTGCCGATGATGTTGTTGCAACATTTCTATGCTGCTGCTCCTGATGTTGTAACATTTCTATGTTGATGATGATGATGTTCTCTCAACATTCTATGTTGTTGTTGATGATGTTTCAACATCTCTATGCTGTTGATGCAGATGATGATCTAGCATTTATTTTTTGATGATGTTGTTTTAGCATTAACATGCTAATCATGTTGTTGTTGTTCCAGTATCTACATACTAATGTTGCAAATGATGATGATGTACCGGTGTTCACATACTAATGTTGCAGATGATGATGTTCCAGGTATTCACATATTGATGTTGCAGATGATGATGTTCTCGTATCCACATACTGATCATGTCACAGTGTCCACACTGATGATGCTGATGTTGATGATGATCCAATAGCTCCATGATGACGACGACGACGACGATGATGTAGTTCTAGATTGATGATGAAGATAGATGATGTTGTTCCAAAACTTCCTACGACATATAGAGACTTACCAATCAGTTGTACAGTTGTTGATGATGATGTTGATGTCTATAGAGTACCTTCCTAGTTAAGAGGGAGTGTTAAAATAATGTAACTTCAGAAGATATTCTATTTGTATTCTCCTTCAAGAGATGTCACTGATGTAACTGGTCATGTAAGAGTCATTGAAAGAATCAATGTAAACCTCTGGATGTAAGTCGGGTCAATAGTACCCATGAGTCATTATAGTAAATATTATTTTGGTGTCTTACTAGACAAGTCGACCCTATAAGTTAGGAAACTGGCCATGCTTAAACTTGTACAATTTGTAAGTCAGAATTTTTATGGTATTTCATGCCTGTTGATATATGCAAGAAAACCATTGGTTCCTTCAGGGGCTGGTCCTTTCACTGTAATCTTATCTAGTCTCAAGGGCATGTCTGAATTGCTCTTTTGCATTGAATTGTAAGCAGTGTTGAAAAGTTAACTCTGAAGGTCCTCTTTCATATTTGTTGGTGTGGTGTGATGAAGAGGACTTAGATTTTTTCCTTTGTATATTTATGTATAAAGTGAGTTATATATAAAAAAATGATGTTTTGTACTTTATAGAATGGGTCTCACTTAAGTTATTATTTAATAATTAAAGTGAATTAATTATTAAATGTGGGTGCATTAAATGATGGCTTTTGATTTTGTAAAAGCATCTCAACCATAGATTAGGTGGTTAGATAGGTGGTTACACATTTTAAAGTATAAAACAAGAGAGAAAGGACAAATTGATCATACCATTAATGAAGAGAGAGAGAGAGAAGGAATTCCTTGGAGGAGTAGCACAAATCCTAAGGAGAGAAGCAACACATTTCCTGAGGTACTACTGTTGCATTAATTGCAGACTAACAGGCCGTACTGCTGCAATAAATTCTGGCACGTGTGGGCACAATTTTCGAGGCAGACCGTACAGCAAAAAGTATAGTTGTTCAATGCACGTGTGGAGGTCGTACAATTGTAAATTGGCATGAAAATAGAGGTATTTTGCTGCTGTTCGAGTTTGGGTATTTTTGTCAGTGAGGGTTGAAGGAATGATTTCATGTGTAGATGGAATGTTTCTGAGTATTCTTTTTAAATAATACTTTTTTCTTTCTAGGGTTTTCCCTAGGAGTTGGGATTTTTCCCAGTCTGTTGACCAAAATATCTTTGTTTTCATGTGTGAATGGATACTTCAGTATTTGAGAAGATTTTGTATATGGTGGTTTTTATTTCAAGTTTATGAGCAAATTTTTAATCATAAACCCTAGACATTCAAGTGTTTTACAGAATGTGTGAATAGAAGTTTCATATTAGTGAAATTTATTTTCTTCATGGTATCAAAGCATAACTGAAGTAGGGTTCAAGATTGTGATTCACAGTTAGAAGTTGTGTTGTCTTTCAAGTTAAAAGATTTGTTTTAGGTAAATTCCAATGATGAGCATAAGAATATGAAGATAGGTTGGATGGTGTATCTAACTATCTTCCTTGGAAAGTTAGAATAACTGTTGTGTTTAAAGAATGGAAAATATGGGGTTTTGCTAACACCAAGATGACCAAACCTATAGACCAGGACGAACTAGATGAGTTTGAAGCCCTAGAAGCCAGATCCCAGAGAGTGATTGTAGATGGAGTAAAGGATCATTTCATTCCACATTTGGAAGAGAAGAAGATTGCTAAAGACATGTGGGATACCCTGAACCAGTTATTTGAAGCCAAGAACGAGAATCGTAAGATGGCACTGAAGGACAAGTTGCACAATGTCAAGATGAACAAAGACGAAGGTGTGGCCTCCTACTTAACTTGAGTGGCACAAGTCAAAGATTAGTTAGCAGTCGTAGGAGATATTATCCTAGATTCAGAACTAGTGAGGATAGCCCTGAAGGGTTTCACCAAGAAGTGGGAAGTATTTGTTAAATGCATTGTAGGTAGGGAGAAGCTTCCTAATTGGATTAGACTGTAGGATGATTTCACTGAGGAGGAGATTCGAGAAGGGTCTTTGCGTAGTCAAGTCAATGATGAGGTGGAGCATAACATGGCACTTGCAACAAAAGTTAACAAGAAGAAGAAATACATCAATCAGTCAAGATGTTACCAGTGTGGTCAGATGGGACATTATGCCTCGAAGTGTCTTGAGAAGAAGAATGTGAAAGAGAAGACTGAAAGAGACATGGCGACGTCTGTAGCAGTAGAAGACTATGCATCGAAGTTTGAGCAAGAGTTTTCTCTTGTCTCAATTGATTCCAGTATAGGAAGCTTAGTTTTTGACAATGTCTGGGTTGTTGATAGTGGAGCGACTAGAAATATGACTGAGATCTATGATATCTTTCAGATCATCTCAGAGTTGGGGCCAAGGCACTTTATTCAGAAAAATATTGATAGTCCTCAAATAGCGATACGAGGGGTTGGAACAGTTAGGTTCCAACTAGACCTTGGTGAGATCCTGGAGATACATAGAGTGCTTTTGTACCTGGGATGAGAGTTAGTAAACTCTCAGTACCATTCTTTGAGGATGAAGGTTATGGAATGATGGTGAGGTTTGGCCATGTTTTCCTGTATCGGAGAGATGAGCCAGTTGGTACCACTATTCTATTAGGAGATCGCAGGGACATACTCTATGTTTTGAGAGGGCACATTGTACGACCAGGAGCATGAGGGTGGCTGTTAGAGTTAGAGGATGAGGCAAGAATTGCATATGAAAGACATGGTTCTGATGAGGAGAGTGACTCTCTTTAGAGCACTGGTAAAAGACTTGGCCAATCCAGTGATGGTGTAGATCAATGTTGAAAAAGTCGGCCTTGGCAAAAAGTCGGCGAGGGTCTTGATTACAACTTCTCGGCAACATCGACGAAAAAATCGAGAAAAATCGGCAAAAGTCGGCAAACATTAAAAAATAGAAAATATATTCATTTTTTTAGAATTTTAAACATATAAAGCAACAATAACATCAGAAAAACATATTGGAACATAAATATGAAGAAAGCATTGATATATATCATCATCATGTAGTCATGCCAAATATAAAATGATACATCAAAGTCGATACTGAAAGTCTGAAACATCATAGTTGTCCAATCAAGGACTCAAAAGTGTATAAAGTTTAAACAATACAAAATGACATCACATATATAAATGTATCTGAGGAAAACTAGCATCTAGCTATCTAATATCAATTCCCTCTTCCCCTTTTACGAGAAAATATCATGGGTCTTTTGTCTGGCTTGCCCCTAGCACTAGAAGTAGCAATAGAAGGCCCTGAGCCTGCATCTAATACTCGACGCTGAGTGATGGATGGAGGACTAGATGTATCAAGCGGTGTAGAAGGTGGTGGCGATGCTAGCACATCACCCTCCATGGTGCCTCCAACCACCACCTCCTCCTCCTCCTCCTCCTCTTCCTCTTCCTCCTCCTCCTCCTCCTCCACTTGCCCCTCCTCTAGCCATGCAGGTGCCTCCTCCATGATAGGAGTCTCAATCTCCACCCTCCACTTCGACAATATATCAATATTGTCCAAGGAGATGGCATTTGCATCTGGTTCTTTCTATATCTGTGCCATCCACAAGCGGAGGTTGTAATGAACATACACCAAGTCATTAAGACGTGTGAACTACAACCTGTAAGACGGTAATAAAAAAAATTTAGAGTCTAGAGGATCGTAGATTCATAAATTGCATTAAACATTTAAATGCAATTGCTTTGTTCAAATTCTAAGTTCTAAGTTTCTAACCTTCTGCGCCTCTTTGCATGTATTTTTTCAAATACACTCCAATTCCGCTCACATCCCGAAGTTGTATAGGTTTGGCTAAGGATTCTGATGGCAAATTTCCGTAAATTCGGTGTCCTCACACCATAGGTTCGCCACCAAGTGGCTACATGTCACTAAACAAGAAATAAATATAAATAAATCATAATTCATCTTTCAAATAAAGGTGAAAACTTAAAACGGTCTAATAAGTTAATAATTTACTTGGCATGAATTTGGTGCTGTCACGAATAGCATCAGCAAAGCTAAATACTCCAGTACCATCGCGATACACCTCTATCTCGCGATTGACTGCATTGCGAGTGTCATAATCAGGTATCATCCTCTGAATACAAGTGAGAAGCCCCTCCAAAACCTCACCATCAAAATCAAAATTGCATTTGTAGGCAAATGCAGGGTTTAGGAAGAGTCCTGCTGCATGAATGGGTCAATGAAGCATCCCAGTCCATCGAGTATCAATCAACTCCCATAACAACATGTGCCTGTCATGCCCTGGGGTACCCTTTTCCACATAGAAATTCCGAATGGTCTCTTTGGCCCTATCCATGGCCTCATATAAATAGCCCACTGCGGGCTTATCACCATCAACAAGTCGCAGAACCCTTACTAAAGGTTCACTAACCGAGCACAGTTCCTCCATTCCTTCCCAGAAGGCATCAGTGTACACCAGCTTGGCAATGGTTTTCCCATCCTCTCTCCTGCTGTAAGCACAATCACGCCACTCATCACAAACAAACATTTGCTTCAACTCAAACTGACATTGAAGCAAAGATTGAAGAGTAATAAATGTGGTGGCAAAACGCGTGATTGTAGGACGCTTCAACTCCTTGTTTTTAGTGTACCTCCTCATGAGACTAAGAACAAAACCATGGTTGTAAATGAACTTACGGATGGCCCTAGCTTGATCAATCACCACCTTGATAAAGGGAATTTTCCCCATATCCTCCAACATCAAATCAATGCAATGAGCTGCGCATGGAGTCCAAAACAAAGAGGGGTACCTATCCATAAGCATCTTGCCAGCAGCCACATAATTAGCTGCATTATCTGTAATAACTTGTACAACATTGTGCGCCCCAATATCATGGATGAACCCATCCATCAACTTGCATAAAAGTGCTGCATCTTTTACATGTGCCGATGCATTAACTGATTTTACAAACATGGTACCTCTAGGACAATGTACCAAGAAGTTGATAAGGCTTCTACCCTTACCGTCTATCCACCCATCTGACATGATTGTGCATCCAGTGCTCTCCCATGATTGCCTGAACTCTGCCAACCTAGCATCGATGTCCATCTTTTCTGCTTGAAGGATTGGGCCCCGCATCTCCTCAAAGGTGGCACTTTTATAACCTGGGCCAACTACTGCAATGCCATCACACATCAGCTACCAAAATGGATTGTTTTTAACAATGCTGAGAGGTATGTGACTCCAGTAAAGACACCTTCCCATTACCTTGTTTGCTTCTACCTTTTTTGATTTCTTTATAGCTGACTTGATAGAAGGTTGTGAGCCTGGTCCAACATAATGGGATGCGAGACCTGCCCTCCCAAGAGGTGAAGCTGTGGAGCCCCTCCCACTACCCTCACCGATAATGGTAGATAGAGATGCACCTAAACTTCTTGCTTGGCCAAAAGCTGCAAGCTCAGCTCTGTTTGCAGCGATCTCATCCTTCTTTCTCATTTTTTCATAGATGGCGTCATGGGTAGATCTCATGATTTCTGGGGTCACTGCAGTACAAAGGCCAACATCATGGCCAGGTAGTTTGGCTAGATGGTATTTCAACTTGTTAACCCCTCCCGACATGTGATGCCCACATAATTTGCAAGTCAAATTTTGCCTATTGTTGCCATCCTCGGGCTCACCATACTGCTAAAATGGGTCCAATATCTTTGGCATTTTTGCAATTGGAATGCTTCAAGCCTTCAACTCAAATGCAACCCTAGGGCACAAAAACAAAAAAATTACATTAAACTCCATTGGAAAATAATAGCAACATTCTAGCTTAAAAAATCAGACCTCTAAATTTAGATTTTAAGCCATGAAAGATAAGAAGAAGAGGGTGGCTAAGAAGTAAAAAACAAGCATGCTATTTTCCATTCTAATTTTTTAAAACCCCCATTTACATTGGGACTGTTTTTCATTTTTTGGGGCATGGAAATCAATGGCAAAATAGTTAAAACAAATAGCAAAGAAATAGGCAAAGAAATAGTAAAAGAAATATGCAAGAAATCTTTCAAACAGTCCATGGAAAAGATAGAAAAACAATGGGATAAAATGCACATGCCTTGAACACTTGCTCCACAAAAATCCTTGGTTGAGATGCTAAATGGTGTTTGAAAGCCTCCAAAGGTGTTGGTGGTCTCCTCAAGCCCTTCTCCTCTACTTCCAACAAGCTCATTTGCCAAATGAAATAAAAAAAAACCTTTTTTTTCCTTTACTAGGCCGCGGATTGCTTGCCTGGGCGATTTTTTACATCAACCCGTGCTTTTTCCCAAAAAGTCGCGCTTCGACGATTTTTTAAAAAATTGCGATTTTTTCTCGGCGAAAAATCAGCCAGGTGAAAAAAGCGTGACTTCTGTGATTTCTCGTGATTTTTCAGCAAGGTTATCAACACTAGTGTAGATGAGTAGGTGGATGAGGCTCAGGTCGAGTCTCAAGCTTCAGAGTTCCAGTACGGAGTTGAGCATCTTTATCCGGGAGTGATTCCAGAGCAGGAGGGAGCTGTTTCAGGAGTCAGAGATGGAGATGGTGCTGTGGACCTTCCTCGTTAAGAGGGAGTGTTGAAAAGTTAACCCAGAAGGTCCTGTTTCATATTTTTTTGTGTGGTGTGATGAAGAGGACTTAGATTTTGTCTTTTGTATATTTATGTATAAAGTGAGTTAAATATAAATAAAATGATGTTTTGTACTTTATAGAATGGGTTTCACTTAAGTTATTGTTTAATAATTAAAGTGAATTAATTATTAAATGTGGGTGCATCAAATGATGGCCCTTGATTTTGTAAAAGCATCTCAACCATAGATTAGGTGGTTACAAATTTAAAGTATAAAACAAGAGAGAAAAGACAAATTGATCACACCATTAATGAAGAGAGAGAGAAGAAGATTGAGAGAGAGAGAAGGAATGCCCTAGAGGAGTGGCACAAATCCCAAGGAGAGGAGCAGCACATTTCCCAAGGCAGCCATAACCGTACAACAACCAGTTTGACAGTGACCGTACAGTACATGTGTGGGCACATTTCTTGAGGTACTGCTGTTGCATTAATTGCAGACTGACATGCCATACTGCTGCAATAATTTTTGGCACGTGTGGGCATGATTTTCGAGGCAGACCGTACAGCAGAAAGTACAACTGTACACTGCATGCATGGAGGCCGTGCATTTGTAAATTGGCACGAAAATCGAGGTATTTTGCTGCTGTTCCAGTTTGGGTATTTTTGTCAGTGAGGGTTGAAGGAATCATTTCATGTGTAGATGGAATGATTCTGAGTATTTTTCTTAAATAATAATTTTCTTCATTCTAGGGCTTTCCCCAGGAGTTGGGGTTTTGCCCGGTCTGTTGACCAAAATATTTGCGTTTTCATGTGTGAATGGATACTTCAGTATTTGAGAAGATCTTGAATATGGTGGTTTTTTTTTCAAGTTTATGAGTAAATTTTTAATCATAAAACCTAGACATTCAAGTGTTTGACAGAATGTGTGAATGAAAGTTTCATATTAATGTCATTTATTTTCTTCAAGTAGAAGGACAAGCACCCATACCTGATCGTTAGTTGTTTTTCTAATTTTTTAAGTCACTTTCAAATGTGAACTAATCTCTTTGAATGTTTTATAGAAATCTAGTATGAGCTTATAATTTCTATTTGGTATTGTCCAGGCTGTTCTAGGTTTCATATCTGAGTGAATCATATCTATTTAATTGTTCTGGATAATATAATGTGTAATAGTCCATTTTTCACAATGAAGGAAAAATGCTAAAATTGAAAAGAAAATAATAATGATGGACCTGTGAGAAGAAATGAGGAATGGAAATATTCTGGAATCTCCTTAGTTATTGAACATTTATGTTTCTTGAATTTTAGCTTCTGCATTTCTCTATTTTTTATTTTTATTCCAAAAACTCATATGCTGTCCCACATGTCAGGACATTTGCTGATGGATTTCCAAACCTTTTTATTTCAAATGCACATGGTATCCGAGGACAGCATGTAGCCTTTCTGGCATCATTTAGTTCTCCTGGTGTAATTTTTGAGCAACTTTCTGTTATATATGCAATGCCAAGGATGTTTATTTCATCTTTTACTCTGGTTCTGCCATTCTTTCCTACGGGATCTGTTGAGCGGATGGAAGAGGAAGGGGACGTAGCTACAGCATTTACACTAGCAAGAATTCTTTCAAATATACCTATGTCAAGGGGTGGACCAACAAGCTTGGTCATCTTTGACATTCATGCACTGCAGGTGGGATGTAGGCAATTTTTTCTACATTTCAAGGGTACTAATCATCCTGAATATCATATATAATGATCTTAATTTCTGTTTCTGGAATTGCAACTGATTCAAAATAGGTTAGACCATTCCTTGTACTGGTGTTGTTGAAAATTCAGTTTAGGGTAAATTCAAGCAATGATGCCTTGATTTTCAGCATTAGGTGTTTGAATTTAATACTGTGATGGTGTGACCGCATCATTGGCACAGCTTGTGAGTTTGAACTTTGGACAGATAATTCAGACCGAAAATCTAATATGTTTGGTTAATTTTGTTCACTGCATATGATACTTCTAGTTGTTTGAAAAATGAAATATGTATTTTACCAAACAAAACTGTTATGGGCAACTTTGAGAACAAGTTTATTCAAGATGAGATTAAACTATCCAACTTTTATGTAAATTTTATTATCAATAGAAGCAAAAAATGAGTACTGTATCTGGAAGACACTGGACTGTGGACATCTTTGCTAAAGCAGTGGGAATAGTTGTTACTTGTTAGTGATTAAAAGACAGAAGCTCTTACTATTGGGCAAGACGACTTTGATTTTTGGAATAAAGGCATCGTAAAGTTTGTTAATGCACAAAAGAAGACACATAAAATCGTATATTTGACCCAAGTACAGGTGTGCTTGTTCACCCTCCCTATGTAATCACGGAGGGCAAGCATGTCTGCTTTGGCTCCAACTTCAACACTGCTTTGGCTCCAACTTCAACAGAATCAATGTTCTTTCTAAAAATTCCTATCCTAGCCACAAACTATACTGCCAAATCAGATTTGAATGCAGGAGCTTCCCCTAGATGAAGTGGTGTATTTTCTCCACCGAATGTGGCTCACCAGTGTCTTTTCCATAAGAAAGAGATGCTTGTTAATCTTATAGCATTCCATATGGTTTGTCTGTCTATTTATCCACTTGTCCCAAAGATGACCTACTTCAGTTGGAGCAAGGCAATGAACAATAAATGATATTCTGCCTCAACCCAATCCTAGAGAGTTTGGGATACCTTGTAGCTCCACGAAAGATGTTTGACTGTTTATGCCTTCTGGCAAATCACACATTGCCATGTTAGAGTCTATCTTTAACTGCTAGGTTCATATTGAGGGTCAGCCATCCAAAAACTCTAGCATCTAGCAAGATAGGTTTCTTGATTTGCTTGTTATACAACCAAGGTAAGTCATTAAATTATTGGGCATCCCATTTGGAATTGATGTGCCTCTAACAGAATTGTGGAAGTGGGTGTTGAGCAGATTTTAGAAAGATGGTTCACTCAGGATACACTGCTTGTAGGGAGAAAATCACCATAGGAAATAGAATCTTGGCATGAAGTCATGCCTCTTATGCCTCCTGCCTCTCTCCTTCTAAAATAGGATATAGTAAATTGTAGATGCTCATTAGTCGATTCCTTTTGGGGGAAAGGGAAGGAGGAGAGGTCTCTTACTAGCATCATGGGAGATTTTGACACTTGCTCAGGAGGCTAAAGGGTTTAGTTTAATTGATAGGTGAGATCTATGGGTAGTGCTAAGTTGCTAACAGAGAAATGGTAGTACGGGCAATGAGTGGAAAGGCTCCTTGGCAGGTTCTTGTGCGCCATTACATATAAAATTTTGTTCATGTGGCATAAATGGGCCTTTTAGAGTGTTTGATCTAGTTGGTAGAGCCAGTGCTCTTAGAATTTAAGGGTGAGGATTACTCAAGGTGATTTTATATGCATGGCAGTTAGTATCCAGTTTTCCAATAGTTACATTCGAGGGTGATGGTGAAGAAGTGAACGGGATTTAAAAGCAAGGTCCAGCTTGACCTTTCGGCTTTCCCTCTGACGGGCCAATTGGTTTGATTCCTTGTTTCACAAGAAAGATGCTAGTTAATAAAGGATTTCATACTTGCATAGATCTGTGGGATAAGGAGAACCACAACCTGGTTTCAAGTCTCAATAAAACTTCATTGTTTAATGCCCAACCTGCATAGATGTCAGTAGCATAAACAAAATTTTATAACAAGAAACACATGAAGTCTGAATCACAACTTGAACAGAAATTAAATGCACACATACAGGAAAATAACTCAGATTTTTGGTCAAATGACCCTGGAAAAACCCTTGCAGGAAAACCAGCGAGAGAGATGATATTTTTATTATTTCAAGAGCTCATAGAAAAATGAATTTTACAGCAGAATATTCCAGCAATAAATTCACCGATTTATCTCGAAAACTGTGCCACAAATCTTCCTTGAAAGCTGTGCCAAACTACTCTTCAAAAACTGTGCTAAATTTCACCTCAAAAATCGTGCCAGACTTTCTGTACTGCTGTATGGTAGCCAAGCATTAAATGCTGTATGACCAGTCTCGATTTTGTGTCCAGAATTTCTGAAGGTGACTGTATGGATCTGTAAGGAATTTCTCAGAAGTAAAATGCCTTGAAAATTGTGCCAATCTCTGCCCTTGATTTCAGTGCCTTTGTGCTGCTGTATGGACCTGCAATAAATGCCTGTATGGACCATATTTCTGTACTGTGCAGATTGCTTGCTGCTGGAATGATTCTCCTCTTTTTGCGTGCCTTCTCTTGCCTGGAAAAGAGTGCCCTCACTTCTACCAATGCTTTTGGATTTCTACAGCTCTCTCTCTTGCTCTCTCTTTAATGCTCATGAAGAATGAATAGTGTCTAAACCCTTCAACTCACCTTTTGTTCATCTCAACGAGAATGACCTAAATCACTTTATCTCAACTTAAAAAAACATTTAAGTCTCTTTTCTCATTGATATTTCAAAAAGTCACTTTATATCTCATAAAGTCATTTTTGACTTTATATTTCATAAAGTTAATGTCTTGGGGTCATTCTTGGGCATTTCTCCTTTTGCTAGACACCAAGCCACCAAGGGGAACACGTGTCCAAGATACAACTTTTTAACAGTCTAGTCAATTCAAGATTAGTTTGGATGCTTGGAGATTGATTTGGAAGAACTGCATGTGGCCGTATCACAAGTCTTTTGTGGTTTACAAGAGTAAGAGTTATATAAAATTTCTGAATAAAGCTCCCAATTGCAACACAACTTAAGAAACAACGGGCTTTACAAGATTTGAAGCCAGATGAACTAGTGTTAGAGATAATGGTCGTATATAGAACTTAGACATATTAGTTAGGACTTAGGCATATAATTAAGACTTAATAAATAAAGTGATGTAATAATGAGTTATTTAATGTAATAGTTAATGTAGTATTTAAATGGTTAGGTATTGCGAGTTAAATAATGCACTCCTCTTCTCCTACTAAGTAATGAGACATTGCATCATCTAATAATGTACGAATGAATCCACTCTTTCTTATTCTTGTGTGTTTTCCTGTCCATGCTTGTGTATGTAAAACTCACTTTGTATCAAAGCCATGGTAAGGAGAAGTTGAGGAAGCCAGTGAAGGAGCCACGAGACTGCTGTGATTAGAGAAGGCTCCGAGGGACTGCAATCACACACACATTTGGATAGAGGGAGACATCTTGAACACAAAGATAAGGTATTTGTGTATTACAATCGGTATTGTTTATCATAATGCATTGTCTGTGGAAATTAAAATTGAAAAATGTGAATTGTTGTGAAGAGAGAACCAAATGTTAGTTTTTCAACACTAAGCTAGCATTATTAGGATCTTTAACTGAGAGAATAACAAGCACAACAATCAAACACAAGAGACAATGAACATAGTGTTTTTCCTCGGGGAGACCATAAATGGAGAAAACCCCGCAACTTCTTCAGAGATAGAATTAGCACCAAAATAGAAAAGCCCAAAACAGTAAATGATCTCCCGACAGCAGTAACCTTCTTCTTATCTAGTCTCAGTGTTTTCTCCTTCCTCAACTATGCGCTACACTTGAGTGTGTATGTGATATGTGCTAAATAGTGAAGTCACCTCTCTATTTATACTGCTTACCGGCATGACTAAAACCCTACTAGGGCCGACTTCACTAAGTGATCTAATAACCCTAGTGCCCCGAAACTGCGGGGACTTTAACCCTTAGACAATAGGAGGGTTACCCACAATGACTTGACATGACTTGTTTACATTATAGATCCTCCCGATTGGAACATCAGGGCATGACACCATGACTCAATTACATAATAGACACATCCCGGAATAAACATCGGGTTACAAGACATAAGATACATAGATGAATACATTTCGAAGTTACAAATACATCAACACTCCCTCTTAACTAGGAAGGTATTCTTTCGACACAATTTTCAGCACTGGTCTTCTTCTCTGTATCGATTGGATCATCTCGTCATCTTC
Organism: Pseudotsuga menziesii; assembly: GCA_001517045.1. Taxonomy (NCBI): domain Eukaryota; kingdom Viridiplantae; phylum Streptophyta; class Pinopsida; order Pinales; family Pinaceae; genus Pseudotsuga; species Pseudotsuga menziesii. The sequence goes on from LPNX010131193.1 coordinate 64,376, forward strand.
TTCAAGTCTTCTTAGTCTTCAAGTCTTCTTCATCATGGGATCCGCATCATCACAACTATTAGATCATCACTATTGGATCATCACTCGATCTGGATCGTCATCAAGTTTGGAACATCATCACATCTGGATCATTACTTTATCTGGATCATCATCGAGTCTGGATCATCATCACAACTGGATCGTCACTTGATCTGGATCGTCATCAAGTCTGGATCATCATCACATTTGGATCATCACTTGATCTGGATCATCATCAAGTCTGGATCATCATTACATGCTATCTCAGAATGGTGCTATCTCGATTCTTCTCGTCACAGGAAGTTCTACAGAATCAATCCTGTAGGCCTACCCTTCATGTAGGTCTTCATCAACGCTTATATCTGACACTTAAGTCAGAATGGCCTGCCTAGCTCTTACATTTGACCTCATCTTGTCAGAAAGGCATGCCCAACACTCACATCTGACCTCATCTTGTCAGAAAGGCCCAACACTCACATCTGACCATGTGTAAACACATCGCACTAGAATGGCTCAGCACTTATATCCGATCATGTGCAAGCACATCGCATCGGAAAGGCTCTGCACTTACATCCGACCCCCTCTTGTCAGAAAGGCACAACACTCACATCTGACCATGTGTGAACACATTGCGCTAGAATGGCTCAGCACTTATATCCGACCTCATCCTGTCAGAAAGGCTCTGCACTTACATTCGACCATGTGTAAACACATCGCATCGAAAGGGCGTGCACTCACATCTGATCATGAAAGAACTAATCCTATCATCACATCAGAATGGCCCCTAGTCCCAGACTGAGCTACCTGGTAACTGACCAGGTGCCTCCATTCTTCCAGAGAATGGCAGTTGCCCTTACATCTGATCTACTCGTCAGAATGGCCAACACTCACATCTGACATGGGAGGAACTTAATCCTTTAGCCATGACAGAATGGTTCAGCCCTTACATCTGATCAAGTGGGAACACATCCCTCTCTCATATCAGAATGGCTTCTCAGTCCTAGACTGAGTTTTCCTGGTAACTGACCAGGCACCTCCATTCCCAGAATGGCAACAGCCCTTATATCTGATCACTTAGGAACCAATCCTACAGTCGCATCAGAATGGCTCAGCACTCATATCTGACATGTAAGGAACCAAATCCTCTCACCATGACAAAATGGCTTAGCCCTTACATCTGACCATAGAAGGAACTTAATCCTCTCCCATGTCAGAATGGCTCACGGACTCATCACTTCCCTTTGGAGGGAACCTCGATCTGGAGAACACCAAGCTTCTCCTTGAAGTACTCAAACTTCACCCTAGCCAATGGCTTCGTCAACACATTAGCTATCTGATCGTCTGTCGCAACATACTGGAGCTTCACTGCTCCCCTCTGCACCATATCCCTGATATAGTGATACTTGATCTCGATATGCTTCGATTTGTCATGAAACACTGGATTCTCTGACAACTTCACACAACTTTGGTTGTCACAATGTATACAAGTAGCATCCAACTGGAGATCAAATAAATCAGACAGTAGCTTCCTCAGCCATACTGCCTCACAACTAGCTGAACAAGATGCAACATACTCTGCTTCAGCTGTACTCAGTGCCACACAAGATTGGTTTTTGCTAAACCAAGAGATCACACCTGATCCCATACTGAAGCAACACCCTGAAGTGCTCTTCCTATCGATGGCACTGCCTGCCCAATCTGAATCAACATAACCCTCCATGTTAGTCTTCTGATTCGCCTCGTACTTGAGCCCATAATCAACTGTACCCCTCAGGTACCTCAGAATATGCTTTGCAGCAATCAAGTGAACATTTCTCGAATCTGTCAGGAATTGGCTCAAGGTGTTCACAACAAAGCAAATGTTTGGTCCCGTGTTTGTCAGGTACATCAAGGACCCAATCATCTGACAATACATCGTAGCATCAACCGACTCTGATGAAGCATCACTCAATAGCTTCAGGGTCGATGCCATAGGTGTGGCCATGGCTTTGCAGTCCATCATCCCAAACCTCTTCAGGATCTCTACTGCATACTTCCCTTGTCGAAGGGAGATTCCATCTGCACTCTGCCATACCTCCATGCCTAGGAAATAATGCATCATACCCAAGTCCTTCATTTCGAACTCGGCAACAAGCTTTCTCTTCATATCAACAATCAACCCATCCATACCTGTCACAAACAGATCATCTACATATAGTAGGAGCATCACTGGGATGCCATCTTCAACCTTGTAGTACAGGTTGGAATCTGCTTTACTCTTGGTAAAGCCCAAACTGGATAGAAAGCTGTCAATTCTGCCGTACCAAGTTCTGGGTGCCTATTTCAAACCGTACAGGGCTTTCTTCAATCTGCACACATGAGACTCTCTGTCATGTGTCTCAAAACTGAGTGGTTGTTCTACGTATACTTCCTCTTCCACTACACCATTCAAGAAAGCAGTCTGGACATCCATCTGATGTATCTTCCATTTCATCATTGCAACCAGAGCTAGTACTGATCTGATGGAAGTGTATCTGGCTACAGGTGCAAAGGTTTCTTCATAATCTATTCCTTCTTTCTGATAGAAACCTTGAGCCACAAATCTTGCTTTATATTTTTCAATGCTACCGTCTGCAGCATGCTTGATCTTGTAGATCCATTTGGAAGTCACAACTGACTTTCCTTCTGGTCTTGGGACAACATCCCAAATATCATTCTTCATGATCGATTGGTACTTTTCGATCATAGCATCCTTCCATTCTTTCCATTCAGCCGCTTCTTCATAACTGGAAGGTTCTTTATCAATGAAATCACATAGTAAAGCTACATACCCGGAGCAGGATCTGGTCCTCTTTCTTTCTCTGTGATTCTCTTTTGGAGCCCCATATATTTCCGCACCTTGGATAATTTCACGTACCCAAGCAGGTTTCCTCTTATGAGGATTCTTCTCTAGAGGTGGATCCACAGGTCTTTATGGTTCTTCAAATTCTCGATCTTCTTCTTGAGTTGCTTCGTTCATGGTTGTATCATGAATTCTGGGTGCTTCTGCTTCTTCAGGTTCTTCAGCAGGTCTCTTTCTGGATTTGTTGTAAGCTGTGTCTTCATCAAATGTCATATCCCTGCTGATGTCAATCTTCTTGTATCCTGGGAAATATATTTTGTAAGCCTTCGAGCTTTCAGAGTATCCCACAAATATACCCTTCTTTCCTGAAGGATCTAATTTTGTTCTCTTCTCTTTTGGAATGTGTATGTAAACAAGACAGTCGAATATTCTTAGATGGCTGACTTCTGGTTTCTTGCCGGAGAAGACTTCTTCAGGAGTCTTGTTCTCGAGTACTCTGTGGAGTACGGTTCTGTACATACACCGCTGTTTTGGCAACTTCCGCCCAAAGATGCATGAGAAGATCTTGATCATGAAGCATATCATGAAGCATAGCTCTTGCAACTTCCATGATAGTTCTGTTCTTCCGTTTTGCAATCCCATTCTGTTGTGGATTATAAGGAGTGGACAACTCTTTCTTAATCCCTGATTCTTTACATAGCTCTTTGAATTCATTCGAAGTGAATTCTCCGCCATTATCTGATCGAAAGGTCTTGATCTTCTTTTCAGTGTGATTCTCAATCAAGGCTTTGAATTCCTTGAACTTACTGAATACTTCGTCTTTGTTCTTCATGAAGTAAACCCATGTCTTCCTAGAAAAGTCATCAATGAAAGAAACATAGTATACATACCCGCTTAGTGAGCTTGATGACATAGGACTGCATACATCGGAGTGGATGATTTCCAAGATTCCTTTTGCTTTGCTTTCGCTACTTGGAAATGTCTTCTTTGTGTTCTTTCCTTTCGCACATCCTTTGCAGACCCCATCATGTTTTGCTTGTATTTCTGGAAGACCTTCAACAACTTTGCTTGGAAGAGGTAGTGCTCTGTAATGCACATGTGCAAGCCTTCTATGCCAAAGTTCATTTGGCTCTACTGTGTCATGGACCAAGGCTTGTTCTGCATGGCCCTTCAATTTGTACAAACCTCCTTCTTGTTCACCAATCACTATTGCATCATCAACAGTCTTTCCTTTTGGCCACATGATGACTTGACCATCTGTGAATGCAAACCTCATTCCTTTTGCATCTAATGCTGATATGGAGAGAAGGTTCTTCTTGAGTCCTGGCACAAACAATACCTCCTTCATTGTCATAGACTTTCCAGAGTCTAGCTTATAGGAAGATTCCCCACTACCTTTTATTGGATACTGGTAGTCATCTCCTAGCTTTACCTTGTGAGGTGATTCATGTTTTGAGAGTTTCACAAAGGATTCCTTGAATCCAGTCATATGTTTGGAAGCCCCACTATCTATAAGCCAATCATCACTTCCATGAGTAATGTTTCCCGTGAGAGCGAAAATCAAAACATATTCATCCTCGCTTGAAGAATCTTCACTTTCATATCTGGTTCTCTTCGATGAAGGTTCATCATCCTCTACAGCATGAGCATGATGTCTTCTTTTGTTTCCCTTCTTCTTGTGAGAGCTACTTTTGTTTTTAGGACAATCTCTATCAAAGTGTCCTTTTTCATCACATGTATAACAAATGAACTTAGACTTATCTCTAGGTTTTCTAGAGTTATTCCTTTGATGAGAGTACTTACTTCTGTGATGGCTGGATCTGGGTTTCTTGGATTGTACTGTGATAGCTTGATCTTCACTTCCCATCTTCTCTTCTCGAGCTGCTATCCCAGCTTCTTCTTGAGAACATTCTTCCCACAGTCTGTTGAACTTGACTAACTTCTTTCTAGCACAGATCCCTTGAATGAAAGAGTCCCATGTCCTAGGGAGACCATTCAAGGTGGTCATCACAAGTTCTGCATTCTCCACTTCTTCATCTACTGCTTCTAATTGTTCCTTGATTTGAGAAACCCTTGTGAAGTAAGACTGGATGGTCTCTGCATTCTGGATCTTCACATTCTTCAGTTGATTCCTCAGAGTCATTTTCCGGTTTATGTTCTTCCCTTCAAACAATTTGGTTAGGGTATCAAACATAGCTTTAGGTGTCTTGAGAGAGGATACCTGTGGGATAAGGTGATCCTTGATAGAATCAGCAATGATCCTCTTTGCCATAACCAACTTCTTCTTATGTAAGGCCTTAGCCTCATCTCCCTCTGGAACTGGAACCTCCTCATTGATGTAGGAGTCCAACTCATTCTCTTCCAGGACCAGGGAGATCCTATACTTCCAAGCTCGGAAGTTATCAGCTCCCTCAAGCTTTTCATCAAGCTTGGTATGATGAGACATCTTAATTGAGAACCTCAAATGGAAATACAAAAGATTTAGATCTTACCAGGTCAAGATGTTGGATCTGGATTTGGAGCTGAAATCCTGCAGTACTGGTTCATGAGCAAATTAGGGTTTTTCTTTTCCAGAGTTCTGTCCAACCAAATGCTTTGAAATTGATCCCTAACTTCGATTTTGGGGAGGAGATCAATCCAGGCTTGGGCTCACTGAAAAATTCCTCTTCTGTGAAAATCCTTAATTTTCGGCAGCAGTGTCGGGTCCAAAACTGAAAAACCTCAGAATTGGATTCTGCTTCGACTGAAAGATGCGCCTTAAGGAGGAGAGTTATTCCACCTTACTTTTGCTGAAAATCTGTGGAGGAAGGTCCACAAACTAGGAAGCCCTAGTTCCCGCAGCTACACAGTGTCTTCTTCTCAGGTTAGCTCTGATTCCATGTTAGTTTTTCAACATTAAGCTAGCATTATTAGGATCTTTAACTGAGAGAATAACAAGCACAACAATCAAACACAAGAGACAATGAACACAGTGTTTTTCCTTGGGGAAACCATAAATGGAGAAAACCCCGCAACTTCCTTAGAGATAGAATCAACACCAAAATAGAAAAGCCCAAAACAGTAAGTGATCTCCCGACAGCAGTAACCTTCTTCTTATCTAGCCCCAGTGTCTTCTCCTTCCTCAACTATGCGTTACACTTGAGTGTGTATGTAATGTGTGCTAAATAGAGAAGTCACCTCTCTATTTATACTGCTTCCCGACATGACTAAAACCCTACTAGGGCTAACTTCACTAAGTGAGTCTAATAACCCTAGTGCCCCGGAACTGCGGGGACTTTAACCCTTAGACAATAGGAGGGTTACCCACAATGACTTGACATGACTTGTTTACATTATAGATCCTCCCGATTGGAACATCGGGGCATGACATCATGACTCAATTACATAATAGACACATCCCAGAATAAACATTGGGTTACAAGACATAAGATACATAGATGAATACATTTCGAAGTTACAAATACATCAACACCAAAAATAAGAAAACAAAGTAAAAAAATAAAGATCGTTGACAGATTTGATCCTACCTGTCGCTTGTGTAAGAGGTTGTATGTAGGGATTTGAGAACGGAAAAGTTACCCGATTAGGAGTTGGCATCGGTGGTTGTGGAGAATAGAAGCCATCGTGGGAAGTGTAGAGTTGAGCTTTTAGAAGGGCCAATGCAGAAGAGAACTGAGCTGTTAAAGAGTGGGTTCTATTGCTGCCTATTTCGCACCTAAGTGAGAAAAATCTCAATTCACTAGTACAACTTGGGGGGCAAGTTCAGGTTGGGTACCACTGTCACCTCAACACTCAACCTCTCTATTTAGTCTAACTCACAAACAAAGCCAAGGGAGGCTACCCTAATAAAATGAAACTGAGTAATATTAATCAAGGGAGTTAATCTATGGATATAAGTGCTATATATAATATGAAATGTAAATCAAGCACATTGAATTGGAATAAATATATGATAAGAAATAACACGAAGCATTAACCACTTGGATCAATTTGATCATATAATGCTTTAGAAGATAATTTGAATAAATAACAAAGCATTTATAAGATCATTGCACGTGATAGCTTAAAAGTGAAATAAACGATACGAAATAAGAATAGTGCCTTTAAGACTAGATGGCTTAGAAGTAAGGAGCAGTGGTAAAACCCACTGTTGATTGTAGTTAGGAAACTATTTTAAATTGCAAGTTAGAAATTAGAAGATAGAGAAGTACTCTAGATTGCAAGTTAGTCTTAGCTAATGTTAGGGAATAGCGGTGAAAACCACTATTGATTGTAAGTTAGACTAACTAAGAAATTAAAATTGGTTTGAGAACTATGGATTATAGGTTAGTTATCCACTTATATGATGAATAAGTAAATAGAAATATAGTCTAAATGACTAAGCTAACCTATGAAAGACAATGCAACATTAATAAAGCTTGAAACTCATCAAAGATGCATGCTACTTTTAACCTACGTACACAAAGAAGAGGGAAGGAGCTGCGAAGAGACGAGTGGTAAAAATCACTTTTAGGCAGTGGTAAAAACCACTTTAGTTTCCGAGATATGATGGCCTTCAGGACTGATTGGAGGACGTGCTGATTTGCCGATAATACAATATAGAACAGCAACAAGAATTTCAAATTTGAATAACTCAGAAAAAAGGGAGAGCAGTTTTGAAGATGGGAGGTAAAACGACTATTCCTTTCTGAGATGGCTGTTCCTTGAGGCTGTTTACATCTGCAGTAGATTAGTATGAATGTTTGGTAGAAATCCAGTTGAAAGGGCAGCAGTTAAGAAGCAGCTAGTGCAGCCTTCAAGCAGAGAAAATACTAACACCCAAACTGCTATGCAAACTGTTAGATATAAAACAGCAGCATATACATCAAAATTTGGAGTAATGAAACTATTTGACAGCCTGCAAATTGATGTATATGGGCTGCTATACTGTTTGTTTCGAATCTGCAATTTATGAAGGAAATTTACCTTGAACTCTAATGCAGATTTAGATTTGAAATGAGAGAATATGAATCTTAAGAATATGATTTATGCAAAGAGAAATTCAGATTTTACTCAAATATTTCTTCTTGAAAGATAATCAAATCATTCTAAGAGATCTAGGGAGTGAAATCTATATTGAGTTCTTTTTTGGAAACTATAGATTTCAATCTGAAAAGAAGAATAAGAAGGGAAGATTTAGAATTTTCTTGTTTTTTGGATGGTTGAGAGAGAGAGAGAGAGAGACTATGGCCAAGGAAATGGGCAATGGAGTCAAGGAAATGGGCAATGGAGTCAACAAGGATGAACTGCAAGGGCCTTGCTTATACTGAATACTGAGAGAAGAAGGTTGCTCCAGGATAACTTTAAATTTCTTGATGTTTGGAGGGAACCTATAAACAAGATAGCAAATAGAGAATGAATAGAACTCTTCTTCCTTTCTCTTCAAGGTGCACTCTACAAAGAAAGAATTAGTATTGCACAATCTGATTCAAGGTAAATATGCAAAAAGTAAGTGCCTTCTTAATAGAATAACAAGGAGAATTCTAATAAAATTCAGCCTATTATATTTCTCTTCCAACGGGGTAATAAAATTGTGACGTACCCAAGCTTAGAGAAACACAACAAGGTCGGGTAATTGGGATTTTTATTAAAATGGATGGCTGAATCTAAGCTAAGCACAGTGGAATGATACTCTTTTAGATCGGGCTAACATGCCAAAAATATTTAAAACTTTTAAAAACATTCAGCCAGTAAGGAAAAACTACCCTTCCAATGCCACTTAGTTTCCAATTCTACATGAAAGACCGTGTGATGACCCATGAATACATTCAGACCAGAACTTTTCACATGTTAATAACTGACATCACACCCATGGGCATCTGCCCATTGCCATACAACAACTAATAAATCAGATTTGCCTAGCTTTACCCAAACTTATTTATGACGGTGAAACAATCAACATTTCATCAATCTATGGAAGCAGAATTTAAACACCTATTCATAGAAGATGTATAATAGTTATTGCAGACTTCCAATCCCATCTCGGATCTGATCCGGTACAGCCATACTCGACCATATGGTCTACCCTAAAGATTAGTCAGTCTAATGAACACAAACATATAAGCAACTAGCCTCTAACTTTGCCATAAATCGACATCAGCAACTTTCCCAAAAAAACTGAATTATACACTATGAATTATTTCAGATCTAATGCATTAAATTACCAATTCTATAATCCCAGGTGAGACCTGATACGGTATAGTCATATATGGTCATATGGCTGCCCAAATATCAGTCCCCTAATTATTGATAATTCATAAGCAAATAGTCTTCTAAAATTGCCACAAAATCTGCACTCTACACTACCTCGTATAGCAGATTTGTAACACTACTTTAGGTCATATTTTCCACTATAAATGTCAGTCATAATTGCTATGGATGGTCTTGTTGTCCACCTAGCCAATTAGGTGGGAAACCATGTACCATGTACCATGAAGATGAATGAAGTGTACCTTACAATTTTTTCAAGCTTTAAAAGACTCAACAGGGCAATTTTGCCCCTTCTCTTCTTCTCCATGAAATTGCCACACCCCTGCAGGGGATTTTGTAAGGATATGTTAGCATGATGGTCAAGTTTTGTAAAAACTTGGTTACCTAGGACTTTATCATCAGGGAAGTCCTTTCATCGAGTGTTTTTTCCTTGGGTAATTACATGAGCTTCACTCAAAATTCCTCCAAAGTGGTGAAAGGCGTCCTAATGATCAAGCCCATGGGGTGATTAAGGTCTAGGAGTGTTTTATATTACCATGCTAAACATCATCCAGAGTCTTGTGGAATTTCATTAAGTTTTACTTAGTTTTTTTAATGTTTTGTAATTAAAAAAATGTCCCTCAACCTGATTTAAAAAAAATATTGTAATGTAAAGGAGGGATAGGTGGTCCTTAATGATGTTGTATAGGGGTATGGGTACCCTATCAAAATCAATGGTATGAGATCCCCTTACACCCTTGGACCATGTTTCGAGTCAAGTCCTAAAGTTTTGATAGGGTTTGATCAAGTTTCCCTAAGTCAGTCATTTTCCAGCTGAAAAATCAAATTAATTAGAAATGTTGGATTCTTCCCTTTGTCAAAATTAAAACATTTAAGGGAATTTTTTTGTGTTTGAACGTTAGTGGGACCAAGGCAAGTCAAAAGGGGCCCCTAACACCCTTCCTTTCCCCCTTTTTTCCCTTTCTTTCTCATGAGGGGTGTTTTCTCTCTCATGGGGGGAGCACTTCTTCAAGGGGGCGTGTGGGCAAGTTAGAGGGGGACATAAGAGGGGGTCCCACCTACCCAAGGAGGGTTCCCTACTCTCTTACGCCTATATGTTGGCCTATGGGGGAGAGAAATGAGGTTTTTCCTCATTTTCTCGTCTACCTTGGGTTGTTCTCTCTCATGGGGGCGCCCCACTTGGTCTTTGCATGGGTACCAAGTGTCAAAGTAGAGGGGGCTCTTTCCTTCCTCTTTTACTTTAAAAGGAAGCCTTTTCCCCTCATTTGGGTTACTTCTTGCTACTTTCTCACTCTCTCAAACTCTCATGCTCTCTTGCTCTTATTTTGCTTCAAGAGAAGTGAGTCATTGTTATTTTGCTAAATCTTTGGAGGAGATTGGTGTTCTTGGCTCTTGTATGAGGTATCTTTGTGCATTTTAGTTTTGCATGCATTTGTGGATCTCAAGTAAATTATTTTGCTTGATAATAATATTATGTATGATATTGTTATTACATTATTTTTTCCATAAGAAAAAAAGCTGTTTATATTGATCAGAGAAATATTTACATACAAAAGTATGTATTGTTCCTGCTGATAGCAGATTTACAACAATAGACCACATCATATATGATGCATTTCCTTCTTTTTTGCATATAAGCAACAAAAGAAAACAAGCTTAATCAAAAGGGGCTGTCCTGTGCAACTGTTCCTCCCATAAGGAGGTTCTTGCCGAAGACCTTATAAATGGCATTTACCTTCACTGGAACTGTAAACTGAAGTCCTGTTTGAAACCAAAAAAACTGTATGATTTTAGAGCTGTTCTGCAAAATTTTTTAAAAACTGCCTTGCCCTGGTAGTAGATCCATGAATGGCCTATGATAGAACTCATTGGCCTATGATAGAACTCATTGGCCACTGCCTACTTTGTCTCCATGAATTTCCATGTTCCCCAAGCCAAGTTTAGGCTTGCCTTGGATAGTCTGTCTGCATCCATGTTCCGTTCCCTGTAGACATGTCCGAGTGTAAGAAATTCAAAATTTGTAAGAAGTTTGCTAACTTATTCAAATAGTGCAACTAGTGAGGTATTTCTTCACCTCTGAATTTTATTAATCCAATTGATAACAACCAGAGAGTCACCAAATACTTGTAGTTTTTAATAGTTTCTTTCAATTGCAAAACAGAGGAGAAGCTTCAAGGCCATAAGTTCAGCATAATTGTTTGTTCCAGAGCCCAGTCCCATTGTAATTTGGAAGTGGGGAGTTGGGTTTAGGAAGAGGGTAGCTCCTCCCCCACATTTCAAGTCCCGAGAGGCTCCATAAAAAAAGGCCAAGGGATATCTATGTCCAACTGTGCATCGGTAATAACTCTCGGTTTGGGGTTGTCCTTAGTTTGGGGAAAGTAGGAAAGAATGTCAAGTCCTTGCTTTGCTACTTCTTCTAGGGAGTAAGCTTTCTCAAGTAAGATGGCTTTGTTTCTAGCTAACCATATTCCCCACAGGTGGAGGAGAGGGAGGGCTCTTGTCTGAGTGGTCAGAGGTGATGATGACCAGGCTTTCCAGGCATCTTCCAATGTGGGACCTTCCTAGCAGCATCTAGAGGAGGTGAGAGATTGTGAGTGCTCCCATACTTGCTTGGAGAAATTGCAGCTTAGGAAAAGATGGTTTGTATTTTCCTCATTATCTTTGTAGAGACAACACCAGCCAGGCAACAAAGGATCTTTTTTGGAGCTGGTCCGAAGTAGGGATTTTATTTGCGAGGGTGTGCCACATGAAGATTTTTGCCTTTAATGGACACTTAAGCTTCCAAATACCTTCCTGCCACCATTTCTGATCCTACTGAAAGTGTTGGGAGCAGAGTTGTTGATATCCTGTTTTAGGTGTGTAATGACCTTGTTTGGCATGCTCCCAAATTAGTTCGTCAGCTTTATCTGTTAGCCGAATGTGTGAAGATTGCAGGGTAGAGATGTAGTGGTCCCAAACCCTGGTCCATGGTTCTGGGAGTTCTAGAGCCTGACTTCCCTTCCATCCTTGAAGCCAGAAGTTTGTTGAGTTGGGATCAACTATTTGGTTTAGGTGGAAGAATCCTTTCTGATGTAATAGTTGTAATAGTTGATTTGGGAGTAAGTGGTTTTGTGAGCAGCCTGGCCATGGATCCACACCAATTCTGACATTTGTACCATTCCCCACTTTCCAAACAAGCCCTTCTAAGATGAGTGGGAGGGCTCTGCATAATGCTTTCCAAATGATTGAGCCATTTGGTAAGATTGTATTGCCCATGTCCCTGATCCAGTCCAGGAGAGGGGTTGGTGCAATGTATTTTTGAATGATGACTTCAGTTCACAGGCTCTGAGTTGATATGAGTCTCCAACCTACTTTTGCAGCCAATGCCTTTGCAAAAAAGAAAGGATATTTTAGACCCCAGCCTCCTAGTGTTTTTGGTTTGGCAATTTGTTCCCATTTTACCCAAGGGAGCACTTTTTTCTCTTTCTTCCCTGTCCAAAGGAAAGTTAAGCAAATTCTCTTTGTTTTGTTTAGTATTGACTTTGGGATCCAAGCAAGTGCCATCTAGTATACTGGAATTGCTTCAAGGACCGATTTTACCAAAACTAGCCTGCCAGCTCTTGAGAGCCATCTGTTACACCAATTATTCACTCTAACTTCTAGTTTGGTTAGCAACCAATTCCAATCTTCTTTCTTGTAGCAGTTTGGTTTGTGTCTAAATCCCAGGTATTTTATTCCATCATCCAGAGAGAAATGCTGAAAATGATAGAGCTCGAGAAAAGTCCTCAAGGCTTCCTCTTCCAAGTTGAGTGTTGTAATGGTGGACTTCTGAAAATTGATTTGCATACCTGTAGCTTTACAGAACAAGATTAAAAGTTCTGAAAGTCTTTCTGCTTCTCTGATTGAGCCGTTGCAGAAAATGAGGATGTCATCTACAAATAGAAGGTGTGTGATGTTCAGGTTTGCAGTAGTCTTAATTCCCTCGAAAAGACCTCACCTTTTTGCATCCAGAAGGGCTCTGCTTAATCCTTCTGCAACTAATAAGAAGAGCAGGGGGGGAAGAGGGCATCCTTGGCAAAGGCCTCTTTCAGAATGGAAAAAGTGGGATGCTACTCCGTTGAGGAGAACTGCAAAGGAGGCTGTTAGCACTCAGAATGTACCCAGGTTGTAAAAGGTACACCCCGAGGTAACAGCAAAACCACTTTAGGAATAAATTGGTATTTTCTTCCAGAGAGGGATCTCTCAATACAAATCTTACAAGACCAGATGGTAAACAATATTTAAAGATTTATTTGTTCGGTTGAAACAATCACATATCCATTGGGCATGGAGTCATATACATATAAAAGATCACAAAGATGTATACACAAGACTTATCAAAGGCAAGATAATCACATAATTGCAATCATTCCATTTATCAAGGTGAAATAGAAAGGACGAGGGAACAGCCCATCAATACAGAGCGTCTAAGACGAATTCCATATCAACTTTAGTAGAAAAAATCATATAATACCTGAAACGATGAATAGAGCATAAGCATATGAATTCTAATCATCAAACACTATGTTCCAGATATGAAGAAAAAACAGAATGGAGCGTTACACAGGGGAAAATACAATCACACAAAGAAAGAAAGCACGTACTGCAACATCAATGACACATGAATCTCTGAAAAAGCTCTCATGCATTCATTTTTGGTATTAAAATAAAATAGATATGTTCTCCACAAATCCCTTCATTCGATGGGTTCCAACCTCCATCTCATAAAAAGATACAAATTTATAGATAAAACAATAAGTCTGCCCCCAGCAGATCAATAACAGAATGATCGGCGTAAATTAGAGTTTGTAACTGAATTCCTACACCACTAGGAGGTTGTTACAACTCCATTCCTAACAGATCACTAAGTACAAATCAACTGGATAACAAACTTTCGGCCAACCGTTCCACGTCTTTGTCCCAACAGCTCCACGTCTTTGCCCCATCAGCTCCACGCCTTTGCCCCATCAGCTCTTCAGCACTTGACACCTGTTCCTAGGGGGAAAGAATATACTTTGTTTTCTCAAACCGCTCTACAGCTGTCTACTGCTCCGAACTTGGGGTGTCACACTCCATCATCTCCCGAATAGCTACCTCGAGCTCCATATATGCTTCATAAGATTTCTTGGGCAATCTGTCTCTGATAACGACGAACTTCTGCAGGACTTCGAAATCTTCTGTTAACATGTCTACAATGGTTTGCCCTGTCAGGTTCTTCTCCAAGCTATTAAATTTCGAGTGGTCCATGCAAGCCCGGACAAGCAGGTGATGATAATGTTCAGGCGGGAGCATCCTACCTTCTTCGTCCTAGAATGATGGCAGTCCATCTTCAAACAACTCTTTAAACTCTTGTTTGAACTTAGTGACCTGCACAAGTAGTTCTTCTGACTTCTCTTGGACAATCTTCATTAAATGGTGTTTGTGGATGATCTTCTTCGCCGACAGCACTATTGAGATTCTGTCCTTT
>LPNX010131198.1:9881-23869 GCA_001517045.1 Pseudotsuga menziesii
CCTATGCCTAAGAATACTCTTCTCAATTCAAATAGAAAAGAGAGGGATCCTTTCTTGTATTATTTCGCATGGTCTGAGAAAGAGATAACCTACCACTGATGCGGATGCCCATTCACATTTTCTTAACGAGCTTGAACGAACAATTTAACTTAGCAATCAAGTCTATTTTAAAGGAGTCAGACCTAGGCCTAAAGAAAATCCATAAGGGCGGGGAGTCCTATAAAGGGATAGCTTGTAAAAAGAGGTTAAAAAAGAAGCTCTATTTGGCGTGAAAAATAGCTAAACGGATACCCTTGTACCTGAAATGACTGCAGCATAAGTATCAAAAGACAACTTAGGTTTTAAAAGAGGATACTCATGAAAAAAGGGTCCTATCCATTAAAGAACAATGGTAAAAACAGGGAACTAATGGTTTATAATACCATAGTCCATGGAAAAATGTTGATTTATAAGGTTAATGTGGATTCATGAAAAAAGGGTCCTATCCATGGAAGAACAATGGTAAAAACAGGGAACTAATGGTTTATAATACCATAGTCCATGGAAAAATGTTGATTTATAAGGTTAATGTGGATTGAGTATAGATGCAAAAAATGCATTGGAAATGACAAAACCACCCTATGGGAGCAAAAATCACTTTATAATGATGAAAAACCTGTTTCAAGGCAAAAAGAGATATGGTATTAGTTGAATAGATTTCAAACTATAGGAAAAATCCCACTTTGAGAAATAAAATTTCTATAAATAGTTCAAAATCAAAACAAAACTCACCATTTTGAATTTTTATCCATAAGAAGCAAGTTTTTACCTCTACCTTCATTCGATCATTGTTGAAAATCTAGTGGACGAAATCGAATTCCGCAAGTTGCAGGTAAGCCTACACCCCGAGCTCTTCAATTTGATCCTAGCAATTATTAATTTTGAGTCCCAATTTCATTATTAAAAGCAGCCTAAAGCATGTCACAGTGTGTATACGGGTTGTCACAGCGCGTATGCGGGTTCACAGTGTAAATACTCACGTACACGCATTATTTATGTGGGTTTCCCATAGAGATAGTCGCGTACAGTATGCAACATGTCTAACTAGACAGTCGTGTGTACTGTGTGAAGGATAAAAGACTAATTATAGTCAAAAAAATTTCAAATTTTATATGAAATTGATGAATCAAATTACTTTTCTTGCTAGGTGTGAAGATGGTGTTGGAATGGAGGGAACAAGAACATGAAACTATGGGCCAAGAAGAGATCCAAAGTGTTCCCACCATAAATGCTTTGCGAACGAGTGGGTTATTAAATTTCTTTTGCACATCACCCATGTGGGCCAATGTCCATCTATTGGAGTTCATGATAAAATTTTGGGATCATGATTTGGGGATGTTTGGCCTACAAGGTGAGAATTTCGAAATTACTTCTGAGGACATATATTTCATTACCAGTCTATCACGACGTGGAGTACTAGTCAACTTAGAGGGCACCGACAGAGGTGGCAATCCTTTAAGTGTCCAGAACTACATAGTTGTGTTTTGCACACCAGGTACTCTAAAGAGAGGGAGTTGTGTCCCTATTGCACATACCCATGATTTCACACTACAGGTACTGGAAAGAACCATCGTGAGGATTGCAATATACTCTTATTTACATTTTGCTACATGGAACCAAATGAGGTTGGCAGTGGATTCTATGCATGGTGTCATCTATGATTGGTGTTCAGGAGTTGTCCCCCTTATGAAAAGACAACTCTCTGATTGCAAGAGAGGAAGGAGAAACAACTTTGGGTATTCTAGCATATTGGTTTCCTTCTTCGAGAGAGAGTACCAGGGTTGAGCCTTGCGATACCTCTGCCAGTTCGATCTCCACGTTAGCCAAGGCTGAGCATATGGGGAGACATCTTCCTCCATCAAGGAGGAGGAGAGATAGTGTAGAGTGTATACGATGATGACTTCTACATCTGGTGGGAGTGACAGCTACCATCACTGGAACAATTTCCATATGCTAGCATGGATTTTTGAGGTGATCCAGACCTTATCCTCCCTCGAGGAGGAGCATGGGGAGAGCTACGTAAAAAAAAATTTAAGTTTTTAACATTTTTAAAATTTTTTATGAATTTTAAAATGATATATATATACATATGTATACAAGTATTGATCCTATAAACATGTCAAAATGCAGATATTGGACGGGTCCTCCCTGAGGGGAATCCAAGCATGTTTGTTCATCCTGTCATAGGCGAAGACCCCGGGCTTATTAGGGTTCTAGAGGGAAAGCTGGCCAGGCTAACCCAAAGAGTTCCCACCTTACGGATAGAGCATATCTCGGTCGTCATGTAGGAGTTCATTGCTGGAGTTCCACCGGTCTGGTTACGCCTTTTGAGGTGAGTGGCTAGAGCGGTTCTTGTATACATAGATGTTATGGAGGCTGCTGAAGCCGAAGAGGATGAGGAAGCCAGAGTATAGAGAGACCATGGGGACCATGGTGGTCCAAGTGACCAGGGTGGTCTTGCTTAGATCTAGGACATTTTGATGGACTACGATCCACATTTTTTTATATTTTTGTATATTATACAGTTATGACTGGATCTGAGGATAAAAATCGACCTATCTATGGAAATATACTTACATATATCTATCTATCTATCTATCTATCTATCTATCTATCTATCTATCTATCTATCTATCTATCTATCTATATATATATATATAGTTGTTGTTGGTTTATTTACAAGTGGTTTTTATGTGCATGCTGTATATTTTTATGAAATGTGTGTTAGATGCCAATCTAAAATGTAATTAACATATGCATCAGTCAAAGAATTATGATTTTGTGGAATGTGATTGAATATAATAACTTCAAAATTTCTTTCCAATAAACGAATTTGCATGAACTGACGCAATAGAATAGGATTTTGCACCTGATAAGCTTGATTGAGCTAGGAGACCACCAGTTGAGAGTCCAGACATACTTCGAGCTGGGTGATACCACATAACAAAGCATCCCATAGAAGCTCAATTACATCCCTATACTTAGCAACATTATTAGAAGAAGGACCTAAGAAAGCACCTCTTGTGGCAACTAGCTGGCGTGAGGGAGAGTAAATGACCCACGTTGCTGAGGCTAGATTACAAGTGTGGCGACTGGAGCCATTGACGAACCCTATATAGTTTTCAGAAGACATCTACAACAACCAGCAGATGATATAAAAAACAAAACCAATAGCTTAATGTACATAAAAATACATACAATAAAAATACAAGAAAAAGTGCTAAGCCTAAGCATAGTACTTCTTCAGGTAGAGCCCATTTCTAGGCTCAGACAACTTGTTCCCATCAAAATCAATTAACTCATATGCACCCTTCTTCAAGACTTTCGACATGACATAAGGTCCTAACCACATGGCCTTGAATTTTCCTGCCCCCAAGGGTTCTTTGTCTTGGTCCTAAAGCAAGACAAGCTCTCCTTCAGATAAAACCAGAGGTTTGACCGATTTATCATATTGAGTTTTGAACCTATTTTTATGAGCTTGATTAGCAGTTAGTGCATCTCTATGCTATTCATCAAGGTGTTATAAATGTACCAGACATTCTTCAAGCTCCGTCGTATCAGGTAACACATGAATAGCTATTTTTAGAGATGGGATTTCACACTCAATCGGGGTAACTGCTTCCACTCCATGGACGAGTTGGAAGGGGGAGAAACCCATAGTTGTTTTTACGTTAGTTCGGTAGGCCCAAAGAGCAGGATATAGCATGATGTGCCAGTTAGAACGGGCTGCATCAATTGTACGTTTAAGGATAGTTTTTAAAGTCTTGTTTACAGCCTCAACCTGACCGTTTGCTTGCGGATAGTATGAAGATGAATGTTCTTGTTTGAATCTAAGCATAGTGGTTAGTTCCTTCATCATGCTATTTTTAAAATGACTGACATGGTCAGTGACAATCACTTTGGGTATACCAAACCGTGCTATAATCTGATTGAATACGAAGAAAGCTGATGTCTCCCTGTCGGCTTTAAAAGTAGGCATTGCCTTTATCCATTTTGTAAAATAGTCAACAATGACAATGATATATTTATGCCCCCCAGCCGAGGCTAGGTTGCATGCCATGTAATAAATCCCCCATTTCATAAAGGGTCCTACCAAGAAAATTCAAAATAACAGAGCGGGATGTGACCTCATTTTCCTGGTGTAAAGATGACAAGGATGACAGCGCTTCACTACTTCCACACAATCTTTGAAGATCGTGGGACAGAAATAACTAGCACATAGTATCTTCTGGGCCATTGCTAACCTAGATAAATGACCCCCACATGCTCCACTATGGGAATCATTCAGGACAATCTTTGCTTCCTCATGGGTAAGGCATCGACACAAAATGGAATCTCCCCGTCGGCTTTAAAAGTAGGCATTGCCTCTGTCCATTTCGTAAAATAGTCGACAATGACAATGATATATTTATGCCCCCCAGCCGAGGCTAGGTTGCATGCCATGTAATAAATCCCCCATTTCATAAAGGGTCCTACCGAGACAATGGAAAATAACAGAGCGGGATGTGACTGCATTTTCCTGGTGTAAAGATGACAAGGATGACAGCGCTTCACTACTTCCACACAATCTTTGAAGATCGTGGGACAGAAATAACTGGCACATAGTATCTTCTGGAACGTTTCTAACCTAGATAAATGACCCCCACATGCTCCACTATGGGAATCATTCAGTACAATCTTTGCTTCCTCATGGGTAAGGCATCGACGCAAAATGGAATCTACCCCTCTTCAATATAATGTATCTCCTATGATGAGGTATTTCTTATCATGAAGGCGTAATTTACGTCGTTCCTCCCGTGAGGAAGTTGTATGGTACTTCAAAGTCTGGAGATATATAATAACATCCCCATACCAAGGATCAGAGGTGGATATCAAGAAGATATGCTCATCTGGGAATGAGTCATGTTCAACAGCTACATCTTCTTTAGTAGGAAATTCTGTTATAAGCTCAGCAAAAACTAAGGAATTTTTAGACTTAGTGGATTGAAAATCCAATTCAAACTCTTAGAGAATGACTATCCATTTGTTAAATTTTCCCCCAACAATCCGTCGGTACAAAACATATTGAAACGGATTCACATCCACCACTACCATTGTGGTCCTTAGTAAAATGTAGTGACATAACCTATGAATAGCATAAACAACTGCTAAGTCTAATTTCTCAACGTGGGAGTACCTAAGTTTAGGTCTGGCCAAAGCACGGCTAAGATAATAAATGACATGCTCTACGAGCTTATCGTCCTCCTAGACCAGCACTAACCCAATGGTCAACTCGGATGTGGCCAGATATAATATAAAATCCCTAGAATAATCTAGCGGACACAGTAAGGGTGCCGACAACAAATCTTTTTTCAATGCCTCGAAAGCAAGTTGTGCAGTTTCAACCCATACAAATGGGGTGTCCTATTTGAGCAGGTGCATGAAACCCTTAGTGATCTTGGCATAGTTAAAAATAAAATGTCGGAGAAAATTAGACTTCCCTTGCAGGCTTTGAAGTTTCCTAATAGAACGAGGAGGAGGCATATTTACAATGGCCTCAAATTTTAATGGATCCACCTGAATGCCTCTATTAGAGACAATGAACCCGAGCAATCTTCCTGACTCGACACAGAATACACACTTGTGGGGATTCAAGTAGATTTTAAAATGTCTGGATCTCTCAAATATCAACCGTAAGTGATCTGGTTGTTGAATCCTGTTACAAGAATGTGCAGGCAGATCATGAAGGTATGGTTCGACAATGGCTTTAATATCATGGAAGGAAAATTTCATAGCCCGTTGAAAGGTTTCCCCAACATTTTTCAATCCAAAGGGCATTTTCTTGTATGCGAAGGTACCCCAAGGACAAATGAAAGTAGTTTTATGTTGGTATTCGAGTTTTATTTGAATTTGATTGTATCCGGAGAAACCATCCATAAACGAGAACACCTCACTTCCCACACAAGCATTTATAATCTGATCTATAAATGGCGTGGGATAGTTGTCCTTAGGACAGGCTTTATTCAGATCTCTAAAGTCAGTACAAACGCGGATAGTCCCTTGCTTCTTATCAACAGGAACAGGTTGGATACCCATTCTGTCAAAGCTATGGGATAGATAAAACCATCCTTCAACAACTTTTCAACTTCAGCCTTCACAGTCGCTGCTTTGCGCGGGTTAACAGGTCTTAAATTTTGTCGAACCGGTTTGGCATCAGGATATGTTTAGATTTTGTGTTCAACAATTGATGGATCTATGCCTGGCATTTCCTCATATGACCAGGAAAAGACATCACAAAATTCCTTAAACAGGGAAGTATAGATAGAAATCTCTTCAGGAGAGCAGTTTGCACCTATGTATATGTTTTCCACAACATTAGGGTTTACAGAGATGTTAATAGGTATAGTGGTGGAAATATTTTCCATATTCCCCTCAGAAAACATTCCTTCCCTAGGCAAGGGATTGATGGTTGTATCAACATCTTCTGATACTCTCAAACAGAACTCTTGATTTTCTATTCTGCTTAGTTCTGGAAGAAAATAGGATCGATGGTGAAGATCCTCACAAATCTTACCATGTCCACTCATGGCTTCCAATATGGCTTCATCAGAAGGTAAAACCATGTCTAAACAATCTGTAGAATGAGAAGAGTTTTTTGCCAATGTGGGAAAATAGACTTCTTCCAGATCCTCTAAGACTGTAAGAGGATCTGGAATGAGATCAATAGTGGTTTGAGTGATAGCTTGGTAAGCTACTTCCACTACCGACAAGGGCACATCTGGTTAATGGGGGGAAGGGAGAACCCAAGGATCAGTGCTATCAACAACCATAGATATGGAACACCCCACACTAGTAGAACCAATATAATTAACCGGGGTTGGAAGATCAAATGTGCCCATCAGTGTTGTGTACATTCCAGCCCCCAAGCTATGTGTAGTAGGTTTGACCTGATCAAACAATGGCACAACAAACTCATTAGACTCTAAACGACCTTTTCGAGTAAAATCAAGTTGGTCAATAGTAACCAAATTTCCCTCATGTGGAAAAACCACTACACAAAAGACGACCGATGTGATAGCAGACATCGCATAAGTCCAATTTCTTCCCAGAAGTAGATTATAGTCCAAGGGTGAATCAATCACTTCCACCTCAACAAACACTACTTTCCATACCAGTTTAAATTCAAAAGCTGGCAGGATACCATGTGGACGGAAGGACCTTCCATCAAAAGTAGTAAGTAGAGTGTTTGATGGGACCAACTCTAGGGATTCGAGAGCTTTCCAACAGGTCAAGGAGATAACACATGTAGAAGCACCCTCATCAACAACTTCCCTTCCAATGGTATTTCCACCATGGATGAAATCTATTGATAAGGCTACATGATAAGGTAGGAAAATTTTAACATCCGGCAAATGAAATTTTGCCATGAGAATCGATGATTCCATGCTACCTAAAGCTGCTAAGAGGACATCCCGTTGGGCAGGACAACTCTGTAACACCTCTAAAGCTGACATTGCACATGGGGTTTGGGATAGATATTCAACCACAAAGTATTTTGAAGCAGCCCTAGCATTAGGGTTATGCAAGGTCTTCTTGAAGACACCTTTCAGTATCTTTGGCATTGTTTCAGTAGGCTTCTCTATCGTGAGAGGGTTAGAAGTTTCACCTACAGCTTTACCCTTCTCAGAAGTCTCTTTCTCATAATTTTTATTCCTCATCTATAACAAAGTTGAAGATCGAACCATGTTGATATAGTTTGGGTTAGGGGCATTTTGACTGCCCCCTGCTACATTAGAAGCTGAAGCTGAGTTCTGCCCTTGGGGAAAAGGATCCTTCAGGACATTTGGTTGTTGAGATTTAAGCATCTTCTGGGCTTGTTCCATAAGGGGACAAGGGTGAGTAAAGTTGTCCTTGTCGCACAACTTACATGAGAACTTAAACTTCCTCTTTTCTTTCTTTCCCCCATCAACATTGTTCGCAGGTTTCTGCTTGTTTTGGTTTCTCTCTCCTTTCTTTCCTCTCTTTTTCTTCCCACCAAGATACTAATTTCCCTTCTAAGAGGTCTGTGCAAAAAAAGATTCACTATGGGGGGGAGGGGTCAGCCTTTGATACCTCCATCATAGACTGGTTGACAGACAACTGGTGAAGTTGCTTAGCTAAATATTCTATGGTGGGAGAATTCATGCACCCAACCACACCATCGACATGGGGTCTAGGATTAGGATTCTCCACATCATGAGTAGGCCTCGGTGCCTCGGGGATAATCTCATACAAGATCCAAGATTGTGAATAAATAAAATCCAATTGCTGGGCCCTAAGAATGGCTTCTTCTTCATTCGTCACTCCTGGGGTGGATACGTCCTTAGATATTTAGGGTAACAGGGATTTAAGGAACCACTCTGGTAGGAACTTAGGAGTTATAGTGGATTTTATAAGGATCTTTCACCTCCTCCACTCTTGGATGTGATCCAAGATGTGGGTAGCCTTGTTCTACCTAAAGGTAGATAACAAGTCCATTCTGAAATCATATCGAATCGGAAGCTGAAAGTGGCTACGAAATGCACTAGCCAAGTCCTAGAAACTACTAAAAGCAGCAAAAGGTAATTCAATATACCATTTTTCTGTGGTATTTGTTAAGGTTCTCTATAACAGCCTCAATCTAACTGAATCTTCATTCAGTGAATTCGAGTAACAACATAAATGAAATGTGGTGGCATGAGCCCCAGGATTTTCACCAACTTTGCCCTCAAATTTAGGGATGTCCGATGGCAATTTGGTGGGAACAGGTGGCCATGAGGGGTCATGCCTCACCGGGTCATTCATCAACTTTGACAAATATGGAAAGTTTAACATTACCGGGAACAGAAGCTTGGGTCGAACCGGGGCACTAAATGTGCTAGCTTGGAGATTAGAGGGACCTGCCCCCGAATGCCCATAGGTAAAGGTGGGGTTGCCCCCTGCCACCGGTTGTGAAGTGGGTAGATTACTCTGAAATGGATTCCATCCGTAAGCCATAGGGTTGTGAGTGGGAGGTGCAGTATAAGAATTTTGGGCCGTCCCAATCGAAACTGGGGTCTAAAAGACAGGAGCCGGTATCCCTCCGCTAAATAATGAAAAGGGAGAGCTCGTAAACGGGGCCGAAATTGGATTTTGAAAACTTTTCCCATAAGAGGTATTGTTTCTAAACTACACTCCTACATACGAAGGTGATGGGCCTACGTATGGAGTGGATGGGGGAATGTGCCCCCCATTCCAAGGAAATCCTTGGACAAAAGCCAAGGATCCTACCGTACCACTCTGGGTAGTGTATGGAAAGGAAGAAGGAACAGTAGGTATACTAGGAATCCCAGTAACCATATCACCAAAAGTACCTGCTAGGTTTGAGTGAACTAGTGGTTGGACCACCCGGCTCACTGGAGTCAAAGGTGTAGAAGGTATACTAGATCTAGGGGCACTTACCAGGGGAGGTAGTACCCCTTCAACCGAAATGGTTGAGGTGAATAAAAAAGAACTTTCTCCCACAGAAGACATAATCCTACCCATAGGGACACCTAAAACAGGTGAATCAAAAGGTTTGACCTGAACGATCATAGGATCATTTAAATCAGTCAAGGGTGTGTTAAAATTCCTTGCAAACTTGTTAATCTACAAGTCTTCTATCTCAACTGTATTAGGATTAAGACGGTTAGCTATAAGTGATGGTTCACATGGAACTTCACTTACTCCTACCAGTTCAAATGAACCATCCATGTCCAATCTCCACCTTTGGGGTGGAGGTGGAGGTTCCAATGTAATGAGAGGAGGAAGGTTTTGCAACCTTCTTGACCTTCTTATAGGTTTGTCCTCCTCGACTGAAAATTTAACAAATCAAACCCTAAGGCCAACTAAACATAGGAAAAACCATAGAGCACACACTATAAAAAATCCTAAAGCCTCAAACAATCAATCAAGGGTGAAAGATATGCTTTCCTGAAGAAAGCTGAAGAATGATTACTTGGCGTCCTTGAAGTGGTTCTTAGGCACAAGTGGAGGAATCACCCACCACCCTCCCACACTTACAACAAGGGTTACCTTCCAAGCCCATCCAAGGTGAACTAGAAATAACCTTCTGGTTTACCTAGGTATGAACCCTACATGTCAAGATACTAAAGGCTACCATAGTTATACCAACCATTTGGGGGGACAGTCGCAAGCGTGACTCATATGCATGGGCATCGTAGCTGAGCCCAAAACTCTGTCTAGGATAGAATCCCCAGATGCGTAAAAGTATTGATTTACGTTTTGACAAGGAATTGGAGGGTTATCTCCTCAGTCCAATGCCTCCACATGGCCTGGTGCTTGACTCCCTTTTGAGAGGAGCTTCCCAGATAAAATTGATAAAGTCAAGGATTTACCTAAAGAAAGGTCCACTACGTCTGAATTTTAAAACTTATGGGAAGTTTACACTTCCTATCCCACAATTCTAGCCTAAGCTAGCAGGTGAGAGGCCCCTAAAAATAAAAATTACTAGTAAATTTTAATTATTGCGTTCATTTTAAAAAGATATATCTTACTCAGAAGGAAATGGAGTGATGAACTATGGTGTTTTTGACTCGGTAAGAAATAAAAAAGTAAAGCTGTATTTTTTTCAAAGAAAATTGCCACTATTAAAGAAAACTTATTTTTCTTTTTGTAAATATAAATTGGTGAACAAATGCAAATGATAAAAAGAATCTAAGACTATGTTTTTGTAGTTTTTGAGATTATATTTTAAAACTGAAATGAAAACTACTTATGCGAAAGCAAATGAAAAAGCTTGAAAATGTTTTTCTTTTCACTTTTTAAAATGCTCAAACTCTACTATGCACCTAAAACGCATTGAAATTGAGTATACTTGGATCAAATCAACTGTATACAATAAGCAAATTGAATTAAACAGGTCAATAAAACCAAGAATCAACCAACAAGGGAAGACTGGGAAACCTAGCTTGGGTGGGTATAATGACAAGAAATCACTGCAAACTCACAAAGGTAAGTGACAAACCAACCAATATCAAAAGATAGACTGGAAAAACCATGACCAAAACCTTGATCACTGATTCGGACAGAGACACTTCAACCTCTAACCGAAAAAGGCCAACCTACTTAAAAATGCCAACAGAAGACATTCCAAACAAAAGAAACTCAAGGGATTTACGAGAAAGCACAAAGTGTGGTCACCAAGGTCTTCATACTGACTGCACAGTATTTATAAATAAAGCAAACTAACAAACAGGAATCACAAAAGGACAGGGACAAGCAAACCATAGCCCAAAAATCCCTCTTTCCAAGCTTGTATGCGACTGTGTAGAAGGGAAACTCGCGTACTGTACGCGATTTTCCAAGAGAGAAAGCCGCGTATGTAGGCCTCTATATGTGACTGTGTATGAGAGAAACCCGTGTACAAGTACAAAATTTTTCTCAAAAAAAAGAAAAATCCACAAGGCTTTCAAGCACTATGGTAAGCATGAACCAGGATAAAACACCACACACAAACTTCAAAGCAAGGACTGGTCAGGGGTGACAGAAATAACCTACAGCAGTCTGGGCTCCCCAGCTGAGTCGCCAATTCTGTTGTACAGGAATAAGAACCTTATAACCGAAGCTCTGGGGTTAACAACATACTCATACAACTTGCAGGCAATAAAACTTAGAGTGCATAAAGGAAACAAGAGGATAGAATCGACTCACCCGATTCACGACGGTTGATCCTAGCTTTGTCCTCTTCCACTCTGCTTCTCCTCCAAATCCTTCAGGGATGCTTCTCCTTCACCTGTAAAGAGAAAATCCTCCAAGTGCAAGGTTATACATGTATATAGAACATGTTAGATAAATCATATATAGAGTGTTTAATCATAATTATTCATCAAACCATGATACATGAAAGACATTAAAAACACATGTGGAAAAGGATTCTCTTTATTAACAATAGTGAATGAGTTCATATTACAACCCAACACCTAAGACAAGGACTCCTCTGCAACCAAAAGATTTTGAGTTCTGCTGCTCCAAAGACTTCTGAATAGACACCACCAGCATAACTTTGCTCTCCAAGTATGATTCATTAACGCCCTCCCCAAGGCCTTTATTTATACTTAGTGAAATAAGGTAGTTTCTAGGGTTCAGGAGGTTGAGACAGTTAATATGGTTATAGTTAAGGGCTTAAAAAATCTCAAAGAATTGAGATTTATTATTTTTAAGGTAAAAGGAAGGCATATGCGGGTATTAGTACTGGAAACTCGCGTATGACATGCGAGTTTCTCTAAGGGAATCCCATGTACATATATGTACGTGGGTTGCAATTACAAATACTCGCGTACAATACGCAACATACTATAGGGAAAGTTGCGTATGTATGCAGGCTGCATATAGGAAAAGGCGTGTACGGAAATTGACATATTTAAAGGTAAAAATGGCAAGCTGAATGGATAATGAATGTAGTTCATAACATGCACATCTATAATGTCTTAGGCAACATTCAATCCATAAGTGTCCTTTTGTGTGCCAACATAGGGAATGTTGGAACTTGGATGGAGAAGTGTCATTTGGGTAGATAACAACTACGTTTGATAAAGTAAGGAACTCATTTATTTAATCTTTGTTTAGAAGAAAAACTAAAGAAAGCAAACTACGTTACCTCATAGAAATTGCTTGGAAATTTATCAACTTATCTACTAAGCATTTTATTTGCAAATAGAAACACTTCTTGGTACTTTATGAATTTAAAACATTTACTTGTTCGATCATACCTATAAACCTATAAGAACCAGTAATATTTCTGTGTTAGCATAAATGCTAAGTAAGCCCAGGATTCAAAGTTAGATTCCATGTACTTGCCATAAAGAAGACTCATGAGTAAACTGAAATAAAAACAAAGCGCAAGTAAACCTTATTATGTTACAAAAAGGAAACTGCTTTAGTTGTCATAATTTGAAATTATGTAATACTAATCATTGGACTGTTTCTTTTTCTTCTAACCATTAACTGTTAGTAAACCACAGATTTAGCATTTCATGGTATCTCAAATTTTAAATTTTTGTGAAAATTTGGGGTTTTGACATGGGAGGATAGGTATGGTTGAGGATATCATTAGTGAGGTGGATATTAGATCTTAAAAGGGAGGATCTCAAGATCCAAATGGTCCTAAACCATAGGGATGAGGCTCCACAGAGGTCAGATTCGAGAATCCTCTCGAAGCTTCTCTTTTTTTCCTTCAAAAATCGAGCACCGCTCCTCCAATAGAGAAAACAAGTGGTGATAAGGGGGCACCATTTCTTGCAGTAGGGCTAGAAGAGGTGAGATTTCTCTTTGCTCATGTATCAGGAGTGGTGTTGGATATTTTCTTCTTGGGTAATGCTTTTTTTCAATGGGGAAAGAGCGTTACCAGCTCAAAAGAGGGACAAATGCAAGGGCTTAACTTATTCCTTCATTTCTCTAGGGAAAAATTTGAGGGATTGGAGCAAACAAGGGGATACCTATCTCATAACATGAGTGTGGAGATATTTCGATATAACAAAGATACCCCCCAAAGTATAATGTCTAGAGGGAAACAATAGGAAATATACTTTGAAAGAACAAGGTATAGTGTCGAGACAAAGGTCCAAAGGTCAGAACTTCTCAAACATCACCAAATTTTTGCAGCACATTTTGATACATGTCCCAAAAGACTCACAAAATGGTTGCCGACATGTCCTAGTGGAGTCTCCAATTTTGTTGGCTGAAAATACACACCTCCTTCAGACAAGAGTTGGTTTCCTAGTCTGAATGGTTCAGATCTAGAACAAAACACAAACATGGAATGCTAGACTCTCCCTAGATCTAGTTAATCACTTGAATGGATTGCCATGATACTTATCTCAAAGGTTTTCCTCACTATCCTTAAATCTTACTACAGAAGAACCTGTAAAAGATGGAAGACAACAAAGAAAACATGATATCATACAATACAATCA
>LPNX010131238.1:7483-24945 GCA_001517045.1 Pseudotsuga menziesii
TATTCATATTACTCAAAAATGATGTCTAGCATGTTTATACATTGACACACAGACTCTAATAAACTCAATAGGCCTAAATGCCAAGCCGACCACCCCAACTTTGGAGGTATGGAGTGAAAAACTTAGAAACTATCAGTCATTTGTTCAACAACCAATAATAACCAAGGGAAAAAACACCCTGGGCTAATTGGATTGACAAATAAAGTCTAAGAGACCGAGTCTTTTACAGACACTATCATGCTAGAACATTTATTACAATTCCCTCATGGGGTATGATCATGTGATATAGTACAACAAGCACTTCCCAGAAGTACTTCCAAAGGACTTTTTGAAGTCCGAACAAGTTAGCCCTGTCCGGTTCACCGGGCTCACTTGATAAAAACCACTAAGTACAACTTAGGTGGTAACATTCTGGCTCCAACTGTGGGACGTGTGCTTGATCTGCTCTTTAAGGCAAGGAGAAGATACAAGAACACTAGAATCTCTGGTTTATATACCCTGGAAAAACATCTCAACTTGACAAGAAAAACCTCAGTAGCACAAGTTTTATGAAAAACCAAATGAACCATTAAGCTGATTTATTTAAACAAAATAGATGTAACTAACTAAAAGAAGCAAAGTTTTATTATAGCTAAAAATAGAAATGCAGAAAGTAAATGCTCTCTTTCAAAGAGCTTATTTTCCTACTCTAAGCATGATATAAAAAGAGTTAAGTGTAATCAGAAATCCAATGTAACCACCTAAGCATTTTATTGACATAAAAAAAAATTTCCTTGTCTTTGGTTACCAGCCAAAGTAAGGATACTTTAATCGGAAAATACAAACCTGCGTGATGATCCAGAAGGGGCGGGATGGATGGGAAATCATAGGCATGAATAATGTAGTCAAACTTCCTCCCAAACTGGTAAGTGCTTGCGCAGGCTGCTTCTATCCAAGACTGGATAGGGTTGATGTACAAATTGGAATGATGAGGCAGATTGACTACACCATCATACTGATCATCAAGGCTTACCGGATGATAATTCACTGTATAAGCCCCAAGTAGCTCCAAGTGAGAAAAATCTATATGTGAAGATGATAGTTGAGATTGATATTCTAATAACTGCATCACATCCATCTTTTCACAAAACTGTTTCTCCATATCTTCATTACTGATACCCTTGTGCGGCTCTGCATGATATGACTCTGAATGATCATATAAGAGTTTTGCATGCTGCTTTTCCATACTAGGATTTTCCAAGGTCTCCAGATTCATGCTTCCCTCTATGGAATTATAGTAGATTGTACTTCCACAAATCTCTAAATAGACACTCCCCTCGCTGGGTATAGCATACATAGGATTCTTAAAAATATATCCACAAAAATCCCAATAGTCATCACCATCATCTATGTTAAATGTGATGGATTCCCCATTGCTGATATCAGGTTCCGATATTGAGTTCTCTTTGTCTTCATTACTGATATTCATATATGTATGAGACTGATAATGTGCATAAACTGCATGCTCCTTTTTCATATCAAAGTTTCCCAAGGTCACATGGTCCATGCTCTCTTCTTTAGATATGTCATAGACAGAAAAATCAACAAAACCATCAAAAGTTTCTGGTTCATTATTTTCCTCTTTATTCATGTCATAGACTGGATTTTCCATGAATGTCCAGGGCTCCTCATCAACATCTTTGTCGGGGATAAGGGAGTCGTCGTCACTTGTATCATGCTCCAAGCTATACTTGTCCTCATTTTCATACTCATCTTCTTCAGAGAAAAGGTCACAAGGTAGTAGACCTTCTAGACTGTCATCATTATAAGGAGAACACATAGGAGTCCCATCATGTATATTACAGTTTTCATCATAAGTTTCACTATAAGATTCTGCAATGGTTTCATCCTCAGGCTTGTACTGTTTGGATGGTGACAAAGGGTAGGCCTAGCCTATCATGTATATATGATCAGGCTCTCTTGAATTTGTTTCCTGATTACTAACCTTGGGAAGTCCTTGTTCCATGACATGATTTGCAACATAACAAGTGCTTTCTGGGTGGAATTGATGACAAGGTATACACCATGGAATTACTTCATCTACCAGGTTAGTTGAGTCTAACTGGTTTGGAATCCTAGGCTCTTGCTGAGGAAACTTCTTTTGATACACTTGATTCTGTTTTGGCTAAAAATTCCTAGGTCCATTATTTCTTTCCAGTGTGGTTATTCTGTTCTGGATTTTATTCAGTTGCACAGATTGGTTTGTCATGAATTGGTCCTGACTAGTCATCACTTTTTCAAACATGCTAGCTATATTTTCCATGGGGTCTTTAGAGGTTCCCTTTTCTTCTGATTCAAAGGCTTTTCCCTTTTCTTCGTTGTATGAAGTGTTTCCCCTAGTGTAACCCGGAATATTGGACTTGCCCAAAGATTGCATATTCCTTTCTATTTTCTCAGCCATATCTTGAGAAGCTTTTAGATCGACCGGATCTTTATCCCTTAACTGGTACCTCAAATCACTAGTGAAAGCTTCGATGTAATATATGAGGATGGAGGCATCCCTTGGCTTGATTTCTCTAGGTAAGTCTGCAACCACACGCCTAAACTTAGTATTAAATTCATCAATGGTTTCATTCTCCATCTTCTTTATGTTATGAAGGGCAGCAAGCAAATGTCTTGGTTCTTTCTTTTCCCCCCATCTCTTCTTAAAACTTGCTAGGAATTCATTAAGGGTTTTATATGATTCATCACCAAGGTTTTCATACCATTCCGCAGCATCATCCTCTAAGGATAAAGCAAAGAGATTCATTTTGATATCTTCATGGTTAGAGGAAACATCATCACAGTAACTGACTAGGTGCCTTTCAAACTTTCGGAGATGAGTCCTGGCAGTGGTAGCATTATTTCTCTCGAATCGGGGGAGCTTCTTGATAGCATCTTTTGGAATGTTATGAGCAGCACCTGCTATCTGAGAAAAGTCAAGGGGTTTGTAAAATTCCATCATTTCTTGAGATTAGTGAACATGACTCTCTACAAATATGTGATGGATATCTGAGATGGATTGGTCTCCTAAATCCTCAAGGTTTCTACGAGAAGTCTGCCTATTCAATCTTTCCCTAATAAACCTTTTGGGATCAGGGAGAGGATTGAATAATTGTCGACGGTTTCTTCCGGTAGAAATTCTTGAAGGGATGTTAGATAGTGGAGTCACCAGATGGATTGAGTTTTAATTTTTATGTTTTTTAAAGACTAGATCAATCAAAAGTTTTTTTTTTATCTTTTTAGTTGTTTAGAAAAAAGTTAAGCTAAGTCGTACTCGGGAATAACAATATTTATCCCCAACAACGGCGCCAAAAAGTGTTGCTGCCTTTTCACACACCTGGATCACGTGGCAAAAATCTTCAAGCCACTCGGTGTGTGCTTGGGGGTAAGTCTCGAGTCAAGGCTATCACCTTGTTCTTGACTCCTCCGTTTAGGCTCAACTCCTAACGAAGCCAAGGGGGGTAGACCCTATTAAGTTACTAAGGATGACTTCTTAGTGTGGTGATGTTAAATTGAATCAGTTATTTAGGAGTTTGAAGATTTTAATTATAAACAATCAAGATGACAAGATACGAAGATACACACGAAAGCACAAAGTTGATACACAATATATATATATATGAAGCAAAAAAGACCAGTGCCTTAAAAATGGAGTCAAAAGAGATCAGTGTGCTTGCATGTGTTTGGAATAAATGTTTTGCGACTGCATCTTGGTATGTTTTAAGTTAGGAATGAAGTATGAATTGATTAAATTAGGCTAAAGGGGGACTCCAGATATACCCAAGAGTACTTGGAGTATGTCCAAAACAAAGCCTATACGGCTACCCGCAAGGAATATGTGGGATGAAATGGAGTCTCTGGGGCTATGTTCATAATGCACCCGTTAGGGTATGACAGAGATCAGTGCCTCGAGGTCACTTTTCAGTAGGTTCCCGCTTCCTTTGGGTATTTTTCCACCGTAAAGGTTTGATCGACGTGTTGGATTTTCACCTGATGGTTTGTTAATTGGGGAAGGTGAGTCCTAATTATGATAGTCACCCAAGTGCTTTTGATACAGATTGACTGATCGGACGAACCGCAGCCAAGTGTAGAGCATACACACTGGAGTCTTGCAAATTTTAATAAGTTTTAAAAGATGTGTTCTTGCTTAAAAGAAAAGCCTCCAAGAACCTCTTTCGATCCAAGTGGATCTCAATCGGCGAATCAAGGAGGGGTTAATTTTAAAATGCTGATAAACAAAAGATGAGAAAATAACACAACTACACAAGTATGGTTTTCTGATTAATCCTACCACGAATCTCTTTCCCCTTTCGGGTCTCTCGGGAAATCGTGGGGTAAGTATTATGATTACTTTTGAAAGTAAGATATGGAATATGGAATTAACAAAAAGATCAAATATACTACCCTGCAAATCAGATCAATTCTAGTAAAAGGAAATAAGAAGAAAACGACGAAAATGGCACCGACGCAAATCCCCCCAGGGGGGATGGGGAATGGGCTCGAAAGAGCCTATTCCAAAGGAAATTTTATTTATTACTTGTTACAATATCAGAGGACTGATGAAACAGATCTTTCTTGGTCCTTATACAGGCTAAAACCAAGATATTACAGTTTATACAAAAAATTTACAAATTATGTGACAAAAGAGAGACCCCTGGGGGCATTTGAGCGCTCCAAAAGCCACTTTGGAGAGCAGCTTCCTTTATTCTCTGTGATACCTTCTAAATGAAACCGATTGAATTAGAATAAAAAATTCCCCAAAGCACTTTAAGAGTACCTTTGGGTCAGCTTACTTTATCTCAAAAAATAATGAAATTAAACTAGCTAAACCGACGAAAAGGAACCAAGGAAAGCAAGCTTTCCTTGGGATCTTGACTTGCTGTTTGTGCAGCCAATTAAAATGCACTGATATTTCAGAATATTGAAATTTATTGTAGCGAAAGGAAATCTAATGCATGTGATCTACAAGTTTTCTTTCAAATTCATGCAAAAAGGACAATTTCCCTACAACTAGATCTGGGATGCTTATGATATTTTTTTAAGTGCAAGATCTAGGATGTGAACTATGAAATATTATATCTATGTATATTTTAATTTGATGAAATATATCCAAATGAAATCACAACTATAAACTGAAAAGGTAACCGGGTAAAGTGTTGATTTTGAGGGAGGAAGAAGAGGAGAAAAGTGTTGGTTTCCTTGAAGATCCGCAGTAGAGATTTCAGGTGGAATGCCGAGGGACTATGCCTTTGAAATGATTTGAAGAGAATGAAGAAGCAAACTAGATCAGCATCCTCTCCAAAGTATGAACCTGCAACTCAGCTGAAATCAAAGAACTTGCCAAGAAACTTGTGAGATCCGATTAGTACATACAAAGAGATTCAAGATAACATGCATATAAGCTTATAGAACATGCTAAATCTAGATCTCTAAACATGCATCAAAGGAGAGTGACAGTCAATAAACTTATTTAACAACACCTTTCCTATCAAGATTGTAATAAGCTAATTACCAATCTTAACCACACATCTACAAGAAATTAGCAAAAAATGACCAGAGATACAGGTTACCTCAGTAAAACAATGGCAATAATCATCCACACATGTAATGGCACCACACCGTATTGCCTCCAAAGCTTTTATTTATTTCAAATGTAGAATTACAACAATACAATAGCAGCAGCACCTCAATCCCAGCTCTAACTAGCTTGGAAGAGGAGGCTGTGCCTGGATATATACAATTTACAAGCCATCTATCCCAGCGGGGTGCAATTACTCATGGAATCAAGTGAAATCAACTGATGGAGAGTCCATCAATGCCTGATCTGTGTCTAGCTGAGCCAGATCTGAGTCTCACTGAGTGCAACTGTCAATCGGGGGGCTGATCTGACTGACACCTCAACCTGTTGAC
This sequence comes from Pseudotsuga menziesii, assembly GCA_001517045.1. NCBI lineage: Eukaryota > Viridiplantae > Streptophyta > Pinopsida > Pinales > Pinaceae > Pseudotsuga > Pseudotsuga menziesii. Next base: position 13,415 of record LPNX010131238.1, read on the forward strand.
TGAAGAATCCACCAAAAATCATCCAGTTGAGCCAAAAACGTGTTGAGGAGAGAGGGAGGGCGAAATTCCTCATAAAGGATGCTCAAGATCAACTCTGGATCTGATTTGATCACCTCCTTCAGTCAAGGATTTGTCAGATCCAATCAATCTGCTTCAGATCTGACTGATTTCAATCAAATCAGCTGAGAATCCATTGATTTATGATTTTGGATTTGCTCCATTATTCATCAATTTATTAATTAAAATAATCAATGATTGATTTTTGGGGCTTTTTGACCTGAGTGATGGAAAATCACTCAAAACTAGGAAACAATGGGTCCATGGGTTTACATGGTGCTCTTAGCTTGAAAATGAGCACCTACATGACTGAAACTGATTATTTGGCCCACTTTTATTACAAAATAATTTTTCAAATTAAACTATTAAAAAATAGCCTAAGTTTTGGAAAAAATAAATTTTAATAAAAAACACTGAAAAAACTAAAAAATTGAAAAATTGAAAAACACCTAGGGGATGTTCATATTACTCAAAAATGATGTCTAGCATGTTTATACATTGACACACAGACTCTAATAAACTCAATAGGCCTAAATTGCAAGCCAACCACCCCAACTTTGGAGGTATGGAGTGAAAAACTCAGAAATTATCAGTCATTTGTTCAACAACCAATAATAACCAAGGGAAAAAACACCCTGGGCTAATTGGATTGACAAATAAAGTCTAAGAGACCTAGTCTTTTACAGACACTATCATGCTAGAACATTTATTACAATTCCCTCATGGGGTATGAACATGTGATATAGTACAACAAGCACTTCCCAGAAGTACTTCCAAAGGTCTTTTTGAAGTCCGAACAAGTTAGCCCTGTCCGGTTCACCGGGCTCACTTGATAAAAACCACTAAGTACAACTTAGGTGGTAACATTCTGGCTCCAACTGTGGGACGTGTGCTTGATCTTCTCTTTAAGGCAAGGAGAGGATACAAGAACACCAGAATCTCTGGTTTATATACCCTGCAAAAACATCTCAACTTGACAAGAAAAACCTCAGTAGCACAAGTTTTATGAAAAACCAAATGAACCATTAAGCTGATTTATTTAAACAAAATAGATGTAACTAACTAAAAGAAGCAAAGTTTTATTATAGCTAAAAATAGAAATGCAGAAAGTAAATGCTTTCTTTCAAAGAGCTTATTTTCCTACTCTAAGCATGATATAAAAAGGGTTAAGTGTAATCAGAAATCCAATGTAACCACCTAAGCATTTTATTGACATAAATTTTTTTTTCCTTGTCTTTGGTTACCAGCCAAAGTAAGGATACTTTAATCGGAAAATGCAAACCTGCGTGATGATCCAGAAGGGGCGGGATGGATGGGAAATCATAGGCATGAATAATGTAGTCAAACTTCCTCCCAAACTGGTAAGTGCTTGCGCAGGATGCTTCTATCCAAGACTGGATAGGGTTGATGTACAAATTGGAATGATGAGGCAGATTGACTACACCATCATACTGATCATCAAGGCTTACCGGATGATAATTCACTGTATAAGCCCCAAGTAGCTCCAAGTGAGAAAAATCTATATGTGAAGATGATAGTTGAGATTGATATTCTAATAACTGCATCACATCCATCTTTTCACAAAACTGCTTCTCCATATCTTCATTACTGATACCCTTGTGCGGCTCTGCATGATATGACTCTGAATGATCATATAAGAGTTTTACATGATGCTTTTCCATACTAGGATTTTCCAAGGTCTCCAGATTCATGCTTCCCTCTATGGAATTATAGTAGATTGGACTTTACAAATCTCTAAATAGACACTCCCCTCGCTGGGTATTGCATAGATAGGATTCTTAAAAATATATCCACAAAAATCCCAATAGTCATCACCATCATCTATGTTAAATGTGATGGATTCCCCATTGCTGATATCAGGTTCCGATATTGAGTTCTCTTTGTCTTCATTACTGATATTCATATATGTATGAGACTGATAATGTGCATAAATTGCATGCTCCTTTTTCATATCAAAGGTTCCCAGGGTCACATGGTCCATGCTCTCTTCTTTAGATATGTCATAGACAGAAAAATCAACAAAACCATCAAAAGTTTCCGGTTCATTATTTTCCTCTTTATTCATGTCATAGACTGGATTTTCCATGAATGTCCAGGGCTCCTCATCAACATCTTTGTCGGGGATAAGGGAGTCGTCGTCACTTGTATCATGCTCCAAGCTATACTTGTCCTCATTTTCATACTCATCTTCTTCAGAGAAAAGGTCACAAGGTAGTAGACCTTCTAGACTGTCATCATTATAAGGAGAACACATAGGAGTCCCATCATGTATATTACAGTTTTCATCATAAGTTTCACTATAATATTCTGCAATGGTTTCATCCTCAGGCTTGTACTGTTTAGATGGTGACAAAGGGTAGGCCTGGCCTACCATGTATATATGATCAGGCTCTCTTGAATTTGTTTCCTGATTACTAACCTTGGGAAGTCCTTGTTCCATGACATGATTTGCAACATAACAAGTGCTTTCTGGGTGGAATTGATGACAAGGTCTACACCATGGAATTACTTCATCTACTAGGTTAGTTGAGTCTAACTGGTTTGGAATCCTAGGCTCTTGCTGAGGAAACTTCTTTTGATACACTTGATTCTGTTTTGGCTAAAAATTCCTAGGTCCATTATTTCTTTCCAGTGTGGTTATTCTGTTCTGGATTTTATTCAGTTGCACAGATTGGTTTGTCATGAATTGGTCCTGACTAGTCATCACTTTTTCAAACATGCTAGCTATCTTTTCCATGGGGTCTTTAGAGGTTCCCTTTTCTTCTGATTCAAAGGCTTTTCCCTTTTCTTCGTTGTATGAAGTGTTTCCCCTAGTGTAACCCGGAATATTGGACTTGCCCGAAGATTGCATATTCCTTTCTATTTTCTCGGCCATATCTTGAGAAGTTTTTAGATCGACCGGATCTTTATCCCTTAACTGGTACCTCAAATCACCAGTGAAAGCTTCGATGTAATATATGAGGATGGAGGCATCCCTTGGCTTGATTTCTCTAGGGAAGTCCGCAACCACATGCCTGAACTTAGTATTAAATTCATCAATGGTTTCATTCTCCATCTTCTTTATGTTATGAAGGGCAGCAAGCAAATGTCTTGGTTCTTTCTTTTCCCCCCATCTCTTCTTAAAACTTGCTAGGAATTCATTAAGGGTTTTATATGAATCATCACCAAGGTTTTCATACCATTCTGCAGCATCATCCTCTAAGGATAAATCAAAGAGCTTCATTTTGATATCTTCATGGTTAGAGGCAACATCATCACAGTAACTGACTAGGTGCCTTTCAAACTTTTGGAGATGAGTCCTGGCAGTGGTAGCATTATTTCTCTCGAATCGGGGGAGCTTCTTGATAGCATCTTTTGGAATGTTATGAGCAGCACCTGCTATCTGAGAAAAGTCAAGGGGTTTGTAAAATTCCATCATTTCTTGAGATTAGTGAACATGACTCGCTACAAATATGTGATGGACATCTGAAATGGATTGGTCTCCTAAATCCTCAAGGTTTCTACGAGAAGTCTGCCTATTCAATCTTTCCCTAATAAACCTTTTGGGATCAGGGAGAGGATTGAATAATTGTCGACGGTTTCTTCCGGTAGAAATTATTGAAGGGATGTTAGATAGTGGAGTCGCCAGATGGATTGAGTTTTAATTTTTATGTTTTTTAAAGACTAGATCAATCAAAAGTATTTTTTTTATCTTTTTAGTTGTTTAGAAAAAAGTTAAGCTAAGTCGTACTCGGGAATAACAATATTTATCCCCAACAACGGTGCCAAAAAGTGTTGCTGCCTTTTCACACACCTGGATCACGTGGCAAAAATCTTCAAGCCACTTGGTGTGTGCTTGGGGGCAAGTCTCGAGTCAAGGCTGTCACCTTGTTCTTGACTCCTCCGTTTAGGCTCAACTCCTAATGAAGCCAAGGGGGGTAGACCCTATTAAGTTACTAAGGATGACTTCTTAGTGTGGTGATGTAAAATTGAATCAGTTATTTAGGAGTTTGAATATTTTAATTATAAACAATCAAGATGACAAGATACGAAGATACACACGAAAGCACAAAGTTGATACACAATATATATATATGAAGCAAAAAAGACCAGTGCCTTAAAAATGGAGTCAAAAGAGATCAGTGTGCTTGCATGTGTTTGGAATAAATGTTTTGCGACTGCATCTTGGTATGTTTTAAGTTATAAATGAAGTATGAATTGATTAAATTAGGCTAAAGGGGGACTCCAGATATACCCAAGAGTACTTGGAGTATGTCCAAAACAAAGCCTATACGGCTACCCGCAAGGAATATGTGGGCTGAAATGGAGTCTCTGGGGCTATGTTCATAACGCAACCGTTAGGGTATGACAGAGATCGGTGCCTCGAGGTCACTTTTCAGTAGGTTCCCGCTTCCTTTGGGTATTTTTCCACCGTAAAGGTTTGATCGAGGTGTTGGATTTTCACCTGATGGTTTGTTAATTGGAAAAGGTGAGTCGTAATTATGATAGTCACCCAAGTGCTTTTGATACAGCTTGACTGATCGGACGAACCGCAGCCAAGTGTAGAGCATACACACTGGAGTCTTGCAAATTTTAATAAGTTTTAAAAGATGTGTTCTTGCTTAAAAGAAAAGCCTCCAAGAACCTCTTTCGATCCAAGTGGATCTCAATCGGGGAATCAAGGAGGGGTTAATTTTAAAATGCTGATAAACAAAAGATGAGAAAATAACACAACTACACAAATATGGTTTTTTGATTAATCCTACCACGAATCTCTTTCCCCTTTCGGGTCACTCAGGAAATCGTGGGGTAAGTATTATGATTACTTTTGAAAGTAAGATATGGAATATGGAATTAACAACAAGATCAAATATACTACCCTGCAAATCAGATCAATTCTAGTAAAAGGAAATAAGAAGAAAACGATGAAAATGGCACCGATGCAAACCCCCCCAGGGGGGATGGGGAATGGGCTCGAAAGAGCCTATTCCAAAGGAAATTTTATTTATTACTTGTTACAATATCAGAGTACTGATAAAAAAAGATCTTTCTTGGTCCCTATACAGGCTAAAACTAAGATATTACAGTTTATACAAAAAATTTACAAATTATGTGACAAAAGAGAGACCCCTGGGGGGATTTGAGCGCTCCAAAAGCCACTTTGGAGAGCAGATTCCTTTATTCTCTGTCATACCTTCTAAATGAAAGTGAGCGAATTAGAATAAAAAATTCCCCAAATCACTTTAAGAGTCCCTTTGGGTCAGCCTACTTTATCTCAAAAAATAATGAAATTAAACTAGCTAAACCGACGAAAAGGAACCAAGGAAAGCAAGATTTCCTTGGGATATTGACTTGCTGTTTGTGCAGCCAATTAAAATGCACTGATATTGCAGAATATTGAAATTTATCGCAGCGAAATGAAATCTAATGCATGTGATCTACAAGTGTTCTTTCAAATTCATGCAAAACGGACAATTTCCCTACAACTAGATCTGGGATGCTTATGATATTTTTTTAAGTGCAAGATCTAGGATGTGAACTATGAAATATTAGATCTATTTATATTTTACTTTTATTAAATAGATCCAAATGAAATCACGGCTATAAACTGAAAAGGTAACCGGGTAAAGTGTTGATTTTGAGGGAGGAAGAAGAGGAGAAAAGTGTTGGTTTCCTTGAAGATCCGCAGTAGAGCTTCCAGGTAGAATGCCGAAAGACTATGCCTTTGAAATGCTTTGAAGAGAATGAAGAAGCAAACTAGATCAGCATCCTCTCCAAAGTATGAACCTGCAACTCAGCTGAAATCAAAGAACTTACCAAGAAACTTGTGAGATCCGATTAGTACATACAAAGAGATTCAAGATAACATGCATATAAGCTTATATGACATGCTAAATATATATCTATAAACATGCATCAAAGGAGAGTGACAGTCAATAAACTTATTGAAAAACACCTTTCCTATCAAGATTGTAATAAGCTAATTACCAATCGTAACCACAGATCTACAAGAAATTAGCAAAAAATGACCACGGATACAGGTTACCTCAGTAAAACAATGGCAATAATCATCCACACATGTAATGGCACCACACCATATTTCCTCCAAAGCTTTTCTTTATTTCAAATGTAGAATTACAACAATACAATAGCAGCAGCACCTCAATCCCAGCTCTAACTAGCTTGGAAGAGGAGGCTGTCCCTGGATATATACAATTTACAGGCCATCTAGCCCAGGGGGCGCAATTACTCATGGAATCAAGTGAAATAAACTGATGGAGAGTCCATCAGTGCTTGATCTGTGTCTAGCTGAGCCAGATCTAAGTCTCACTGAGTGCAACTGTCAATCGGGGGGCTGATCTGACTGACACCTCAACCTGTTGACTGAAGAATCCACCAAAAATCATCCAGTTGAGCCAAAAACGTGTTGAGGAGAGAGGGAGGGAGAAATTCCTCATAAAGGATGCTCAATATCAACTCTGGATCTGATTTGATCACCTCCTTCAGTCGAGGATTTGTCAGATCTAGTCAATCTGCTTTAGATCTGACTGATTTCAATCAAATCGGCTGAGAATCCATTGATTTATGATTTTGGATTTGCTCCATTATTCATCAATTTATTAATTAAAATAATCAATAATTGATTTTTAGGGCTTTTTGACCTGAGTGATGGAAAATCACTCAAAACTAGGAAACAGTGGGTCCATGGGTTTACATGGTGCTCTTAGCTTGAAAATGAGCACCTACATGACTGAAACTGATTATTTGGCCCACTTTATTACAAAATCAATTTTTCCAATTAAACTATTAAAAAATAGCCTAAGTTTTGGAAAAATTAAATTTTAATAAAAAACACTGAAAAAACTAAAAAATTGAAAAATTGAAAAACACCTAGGGGATGTTCATATGACTCAAAAATGATGTCTAGCATGTTTATACATTGACACACAGAATCTAATAAACTCAGTAGGCCTAAATGCCAAGCCGACCACCCCAACTTTGGAGGTATGGAGTGAAAAACTCAGAAATTATCAGTCGTTTGTTCAACAACCAATAATAACCAAGGGAAAAAACAGCCTGGGCTGATCGGATTGACAAATAAAGTCTAAGAGACCGAGTCTTTTACAGACACTATCATGCTAGAACATTTATTACAATTCCCTCATGGGGTATGAACATGTGATATAGTACAACAAGCACTTCCCAGAAGTACTTCCAAAGGTCTTTTTGAAGTCCAAACAAGTTAGCCTTGTCTGGTTTACCGGGCTCACTTGATAAAAACCACTAAGTACAACTTAGGTGGTAACACTACCATACCAGCTTGATGACAAGCTTGGTGAAGCTTAAAAATTCCAAGCATGGAAGCATAGGATTTTACTAGTTCTTGAAGAAAATTAATTGGACGCCTACATAAGTGGAGAGGTTCCAGTTCCAGAGGGAGATGAGGCTAAAGTATTACATAAGAAGAACTTGGTCAAGGTCAAGAAGATCATTGTTCATTCAATCAAGGATCAACTTATAACACAAGTGTATTCCCTAAATACACCTAAAGAGATGTTTGATTCCTTGACCAAGCTATTTTAAGGGAAGAACATAAATCAAAAGATGACTTTGAGAAACCAGTTGAAGAATGTAAAGATCCAAAATGCAAAGACCATACAGTCATACTTTACAAGGCTCTCTCAAATCAAAGAACAACTTGAAGCAGTGGATGAAGAAGTAGAGAATACAGAAATTGTGATAACCACCTTGAATGGCCTCCCAGGATCATTGTATTCATTCATTCAAGGCATGTGTGCCAGAGGAAATTGATTACTTTCAGCAAACTCTGGGAAGAGTGCACACAAGAAGAAGCTCAACTCATAATAAGAGAAGAGAATATGGGAGAAACTGAAGATCAAGCTCTCATGATTCAAAGAAGATCCCTCAAGCAATGAGGAATATGAAGGACTCAATTCTTGAAGAACCTCTTATCCATCTTATCATTTGGATAAGAAATAATTTTGTTGTGAATGAAGAGGATGATGAATCTGAAAAAAGGAGTCTACCCACGAAACAAATAAAGATAAGTATTCAATTGTCATTTCATGATATTGTTTGGTTATGCATTTGTTTATATTCAGTTGATGTGTTATGTATGATAGAATGCTTTCATTAATGATAGTATACTACTAATATGCATGTGATGGGTAAGTAGCTCATGGTGCTATACAACTCTCCATTGCTACTTATCTAGAATGCAACCTCTTTGCTGACATATTGGATTAGTGCACAATCTCAATCATGTCATGGTAGACATGGAAGGCATCTAGAAATTTTCTGTGAGATATGGATGAATGTTGTATTGGCTAAAATAGTTGCATGATTATATCTTTATGCATAAGAGTTTTCCATTATAAATATGCATTATGAAATGGTGCATTTGACTTGTAGGAAAGATCGCATACAATTGCCTACAAGAAACGAAGGATGAGACTTGTTCCAAAGAACAAGTGGCGACAGTTCAAAATTCACTCTAATAATCCAAAATGAAGAATGATGGCTAGAATGCGATGTCAAAGACCTGAAGGGAAGTTCGTAGTATCTTCCATATGGATCTACAAGATCCATCATGCAGTATATGGAAACATCATGGGATACAAGGCAATATTCGTAGCATGAGGCTTCTCACAGAAAGAAGGCATAGACTACCAAGAGACATTTGAAGCCACTGGGAGTTGAGACACATGATAGGAAGACTCATGTGTGCAAATTAAAGGTGGTCTTGTATGAGCTCAGAAGGAACCCATGGGATAACACATACATGAGTAGCTTGAAGATCACCTAGAGTGATGAAGATCTTAACCTTTGCTACAAGGTTGAAGATGAAAGCCTATAGAGGATGACAAGCTCACATATGGTATCGGGAAGAACATTTTCAAGATAGAGGAGCTTGGTATCTAGTGACCTTAGATGGATACATAGAATATTAGTTGCAGAGGAAGTTACTTGTCACTCTAGTACAAAATGTTTCGATACATAGAGTATGAAAGGCATAGGGAGAATGATGCTCCACTTCAGAGGGAGTAACTGCAGAAGATCATGAGCTTTCGACATGGTATGATGGGATGGACATCTTACTAATGGATCTAAGCTTTACTAAGAGTAAATCAGATTCCAACCTTTACTTCAAGGTTGAAGGTGGAAGACCAGTTGTTGTTCAGGATTAAGCACCCTTGTAACCTAGGGTCTGGGGTTACCAACTTACTACTAACCTTGCAAAAAACTAGCTTTAATAGAGAACAGAAAGGAAATAGGAAGAAATTATTGACTTACTCGATTATCGGTGGTTGATCCAAGCTTGATCTTCTTCCATTTCTCTTCTCTCCAAAGCTTCCAGGGATGCACCTCCTTCACCTGTAAAGAGCAATTTCTCCAAGTACAATCTTATACATGTATATATGAGAGGTTAGATAAACATTATATCTAGTACATAATAAAAAATATTCATTAACCATAATATATGAAAGAGACTCAACACAATGTTGGAAGAAGAATTCTCTTTATTAACAATCAGTGAATGAGATAAGAGTACAACCCAGCTTTTGAGACAAGGACTCCTCTGCAACCAAAGGACTCTGAGTTCTACTACTCCAAGACTTCTAAAGATATACCACCAGCATAAATTTGCTCTCCAATATTGATTGATTAATGCCCTCCCCAAGGCCTCTATTTATACTTCGGGAAATATGTTGGGGCGTGAACCTTGAAGGTCCTTAATTTTTGTAACTCCACCATTTCGGTGCGAAGCTTGTAAGCGGAGTTGAGGCTCAAAATAGTCTTAGGGTTTTTGGGGTTGGGTCGAAGCCCCTCTTTTTGTAATTAACCCATGGTTTAAACTCATGGTTTTTAAGCCCATGGTTTAAACACATGGTATTGTAATAGTGCACTTGTATAAATAGGCACTTATGTAAAGGAGAAAGGAGATTTTTCGAAGGTTCTTGTATGATGATAATTTGATGCAAAGAAGCTAAGGCCTATTTTGGGTTTAAGGTTAAGTCCCAGCTGTGTGCGTGGATGACCTCTGCAACTGACTGCGTAGACTGGAGAAAGATATCTGCAGCTAAGTGCACAGTTTTGGGATTATTGAGAAGACCTGCAGCTGAGTGCGCAAATCAGAACTGTTGTTTGTAAAGAGTTGAATAAAACACAGTTCTATGGACCTAGCCCCTACACTAGGGGTGAACCACGTACATCTTGTGTTGTGGTGGTTCCTTTTAGTTTTGTGTTGTTTTGTTTTATGGATTTGATAAGTAGGTGAATGATAAGTAAGATATATTGTTAAGTATTGACTTCGCTATGAATTCCCAGTTAAGGGTTAAGCAAGTAACTGTCTGTTTATCTAAACTATGAAGCTAATTAAGTGACTATCGAAGCTCTGTGTTGTATGATTAATATTTGTTAAGGCTAAAGGTACAATAATATCCCTATTTTGCCTGCAGAAACCTAATTCTGCAGCACCCCATAGCTATTTTGGGTGAGACCGCAACCTGTTCGCAGGTTGTTTCCGAAAGGGCCAACACTGTGGGTCTTTTTGTTGGTTAAAATAATAGTATAAGAACCCGGGTCTGCCCTAAGCACCAACAAATTGGTTCCGTTGCCAATTGAACCAGTATATGCTCAAGAGGGATCTACGTTGTACCTGGAGGGATATGTTTTGGAGGCCCTCAGTAAAATAAATCAGTGACTAGGCTGAGGACACCTATCTAAAATTTGCTGAACAAGAAAATAAATATCCTCGTCGTAGCTCAGATGACTTTTTGCAAAGGTACGTTTTTACTGATATTTATGAAATTTTATTTGGTAGTATCCACATAGAATTGCACTAGTGGTTATCTAGGTTGACAAAAAGAAGGACAAACTTTCAAGAAGATCAGTCTCCTACCTGGACCCCAGAAAGAATTAACCTGTTGAACAGAGTGAACAACGCGGTATCTAGAGTTGTTGACTTCTAGACAACGCGAACCCTTGAAGAATTTGTGACGGAGTTCGCCATCGACACACATACTTCTTTCAGCGAAGTACAAAGACAGTTCTTCAAAGGACTAAGGGGTAAGTACTTGAACTCACTTAGTCTGAAAATTAAAATGCTCTTGGTTGAAAAACACATATTTCTTATTGAATTAGATTGCTAGATTTAGTGCTACTAACCTATGTTTGAAAGTGAAAGTGACTTCGACGAGCAAAGTGGTTTTCTTCAAAGCAGTAAAAGATACAAGAGAAATTTTGGATCCTTTACCCTAGGCCAAAATACCGATTATACCCCTTTAATCCCGGAAGAGTCGGAATCGGAAGAAACCTCTTCTATTAGAAACCCTCCTATCACTCCACAGTGAAGATCTGTTATCCCTGAGAACCGGTCGCAGTATGAAAGTAACCCTAGCCCGAGTAGTCTTGTCACAGGTTAGTCTACCTTAGTAAGTTCCCCGCCCCCC